>SKCR01034401.1:0-53984 GCA_019454045.1 Zanthoxylum bungeanum
TGATAGCCTCTTTCCATAAAGGTGCCTCCGATGAAGTCATTACTTCTTTATAGCTTTGAGGCTCATTTTCAAACAAGTATGTCAGAAAATCGGGTCCAAATGACTTAGACGTTCTAGCTCTTTTACTACGTCTAGGTTCAATTGCCTCAACATTTTCATGTTGATCTGACTCTTGGTCGGCATGCTCACTTTCTTTGACAGTATCAATAGTTCTTTTGAGAGACTTTTTTCTTTGTCTTTCCTTACAAGGAGATGTCTCTTTAAAAAATGTTGTATTCCTTGACTCAATTATCATATTCGGGTTGATGTCAGGAATTTCAGACTTATGTACCAAGAATCGATACGCACTACTGTTGCAAGCATATCCAATGAATTTACAATCAACAGTTTTTAGTCCTATTCTAATCTTCTTAGGTTTAGGAACCATTACTTTGGCAAGACACCCCCACACTTTCAGATATTTGTAGGAAGGTACGTGACCTTTCCATAATTCATATGGTGTCTTGTCCAATCTTCTGTGAGGTAGCTTGTTCAGAATGTAGGTGGCGGAAAGCAAGGCTTCCCCCCATAAATTATAGGGTAAACCAGAGCTTGTCAACATGGCGTTCATCATTTCCTTCAACGTTCGGTTTTTGCGCTCAGTAATCCCGTTTTGTTGAGGCGAATAAGGAGTAGTAGTTTCGTGAATAATTCCATGATTGGAACAATATTTACCAAATGGTGACACATATTCACCACCTCTATCACTTCTGATTCTTTTGATTTTCTTGCCATGTTGATTTTCAACTTCGTTCTGATAGTGTATAAAGCTCTCAATAGCTTCATCTTTGCTCCTCATCAAATACACAAAACAAAATCTTGTGCTATCATCGATAAAAGTGACAAAGTACTTTTTATCGCCTCTTGTTTGCACAATATTCATATCACACACATCAGAGTGTACAAGTTCCAAGGGTTCAGAACTTCATTATGTGGAATGAAATGATGTTCTATGCATTTTTGCTTCAACACATGCCTCACATTTATGTTGGTTATCAATTGCAAATTTAGGTATAAGGTCCATGTTAATTAATTTACGCATTGTATCATAATTAACATGTCCTAACCTCCCATGCCATATATTTTGTGACTCAATAATATAAGCGGAATTTGTAGCTTTATTATTAGCACTATGTTGATTGACAGTCATTACATTGAACTTGAAAAGGCCCTCAGTTAGGTATCATTTTCCTACATAAACATCATTTTTATACAGTACGAACTTGTTAGAGACAAATATACGCTTAAAGCCATTCTTGCTAAGAAGAGAGCCCGAGACCAAGTTCTTCCGAATATCAGGAACATGTAGAACATTCTTCAATGTAAGCTCATTTCTGGATGTCATCTTCAGAACCACTGTACCTTGTCCAACCACTATAGAGATATACGAGTTTCTTATTGTCAGATGATCGCCACCATCGACCTTCTGATATGAGAAAAACATCTTACTATCAGCACATATATGACGAGTAGCCCCAATATCTACCCACCATTCTCTCGGATTCCCAACCAAGTTGGCTTCTGTTACAACTGCTGAGAGGTTCATTTATGATATCTCGTCAGTTAGCTGCTCATCTTCAGTGACATGGGCCTCATTTTTCTTTTTCTTGCCTTTGTCCTGAGACTTATTGTTTCTGCAGTCCTTTGTCATATGATCGTTTTTTCCACAGTTGTAGCACTTCCCATTGACCTTCTTATTTGCTTAGGAAGAATCAGCTCCACTGTTCTTTCTCTTTTTGCTACCCTTTCTATCCTCGACGATGTTGGTCTTAGACTCCATAGTTTTGTAGCTGGCCTTCTTAGACTTCTTGTTGTCCTCTTCGATCTTAAATCGAACTCCAAGGTCTTCAAGACTCATCTACTTATTTTTGTGTTTCAGATAGCTCCTGAAGTCCTTCCATGATGAAGGTAACTTTTCAATGATTGTGGCAACTTGAAACTTATCGCAGAGTTTCATTCTTTCATCCAATATTTCATGAATGATCAATTGTAGTTCACCCAACTGAGATATTACTGTTCTTGAATCTACCATTTTGTAGTCCAGGAACCTACCTATGATAAATTTCTTTTGCATGGCATCCGCAGTTTTGTATTTCTTCTCGAGAGATTCCTAGAGAATCTTCGCACAAATCATGCCTTGGTACACATTGTACATGGTTTTGTCAAGTCCTCCATGTTGGAAATTCTAATCCATGTCCCAAGATCAAAAGAGCAAACAAAACATATAAATGAATGAACAATATTGAAGTATGGCGGAATCATACTCACAAAGAACGGAATGCAGATGCGTTGATGAAACAAAAATTTTCTCCTTTGTGCAGTGAGGGTTTCGGCCAAACAGAAAAGAGAAGCTCCAAGCAATTTTTGATCCTTCCAAGCTCTAAGATTAGTTTCCCATAACACCTTTGTATGATCACTTGATGGTGCTAGCCTTGTGTGTGATTTTATGTTCCAAACAAACACAAAATTTTCAAGTTTTTGCAACAAAAACAGAAAAGTGGAGAGGGCTGTGAGAGCTCACAGTTTCGGTCATGAGAGAATAAGAGAGAGTGTTATGATTTTTGTTACAAAAATCAATTTATATTTATGCCATAATATTTATTAAATTAATAATAAACTTATGACACAAATCATGCAATGGCTTAGAGTGTCAAACACTCAAACTCCATGCAAAACCATTGAGTGTATTGTACACTATCACCATGCAATGTATTACAATTAAATAATGCATAAAATGACATTTGTCATGTGGGCCCCACACAACCCAAATGAAAGTGGGCCCACGCGTACTCACGCGTTCGGGTTCGATATTTCCGAAATACCGAACTTTCGTCGCGACGTTAATTAAATCGAATTTAAATAAATAATTGCGCCTAGCGAAATTATTATTTACGTCGCTAACGAATTAATTCTAATTAACTCGTTTGCCCGAATTAAAATCTAATTTTAATTTCGAGTCGAAATCGAATTTCGATTATTATATCGAATATAATAATTTTACGATTAATTCCAATTAATCGTTCTCTCTCTATGTATAGTACTTTATCCAAGATAAAGTCTCTCCGTATTAATCCAAGATTAATCGAGTTTGAATCATACGTCATTGGTGAATCTTCGGGAAGCGACCCAAGAGATCTCTGGATATGTTGGCAGTAAATACGGCCGTCAGATTATCCGAACACGTACGTACCAAGTACTACATTTTTACCGATTTACAAGACAATGTTAGCCTCTAGCAAAACGCCATGCCTATCCAATTCTCCAGAAATATTCTTATTGGAATATAAGATCTATAACAGGCGTAGTATACCGTAGTATAGTGTATACTGATCCAGTATCGGATGATCACATGTAAGGCCTGGGGCTGGAGATGTGTCTGCCCCGTACGATACATATATCGGACATCAAGCAACTAGTCTCTTTGAATCGGATAATCCTGACCTTGTCATATTATCCCGATGGTTGCAACCATTATAGAGTACTAGTTCTGTATCATGCGCGATCATCATCTCCATATGTCTGAAGTGATACTTCCGTCTTGACATCACACCCAATACACTACGATTCCCGATAAACCTAGAAGAGGTGTACACAGAACCTGTTAAAGCCCTGGACGACCAAAACTAAAGTCTATCGATTGTCGCAAGTACTAGCGATGCAAGTCTCAGGTTAAGACCATATGCACCTACCCTGAAGCGGACTCCCATAGACACGCAGACATACTACCAATGGGATTCCGCGGGGTCTATCCAGAGCGAAGCTGTTTTCCGTACCATCGGTAAAACACAACCTCCTACCGCACTTGCATAAGTATCCAATACTCAAATATATGAGAACTATGCTGTTGTGCCCTCACACACGCACAAGTGCAGTACTAGTCTATTCCGCATTATCGATGTCCAATCTCGATAATACTACGACTAGGGATATTTAATGATTAAACCTTTATGGATTGATACTGTCTCATATCATCTCAATCCGGAATTAATCATAGGGACTTTTACCATTTATATATCAAAGTAAATAAATTACAAAACGGTAAAAGGCAATTTCATTACTACATAGTTAATTTTGTACAATAATACAATATCATTTACAAAATAGTGACGCTATGGGTCATGACTGTCTAACACTCCCAAGAGGTGGTTCTTGCACAAGAAGTCGCCTAACGACCATGTCTCTTCTCGCAGTTGCTTGGCTGTTTCCGTTTCTCCCTCCACAGGACCCGGATGATCTTTGAGGTACTTAGCCAACTGCAACGTTGTCAGGTAGAACAACATCTTGCTCTGCCATTGTTTAAAGTTTGCTCCACCAAACTTTTTCGGTTTTTCTCCATGAGCGACCGGTACTGTAATATTTCCGCTAGCCATTTGTAACTGGAAAAATCAACAGCAATCAATAAGTCTACAAAAGATAAATTTCACAATGATCAACAAATGATCTTATTTAAGTGATATACTAAGAATCCACTTGTTGTTAAATTAGACAGTAGTATCAAATAACACAAGTCCTTGAATTTACGACTAAGGTTTCTTATGATAAGTAAATAAAGTAATATTCCTAGAGGACGAGAGGGGTCCTGAGTAACCACTTAAATCCCTGACCACTTAGGCTCTTATCATTTTTTTTGACAGAATATCATTTAAACACTTTCTCAAAAGAATCTCTTAGGAATTCAACCTTAGTATTTCACTTCAATTCACAATCCAATATGTGTAGATTTATATGAGTATATTTGTATTAATCAATCAAGCTTGGATGGAATTACATGTGTAAAATTACACTTTTTAATTCTCAACCAAGTATGCAACACACAATTAAATTTCAACTTTATCACTATTGTATGATTTTACTAAGTTAATATTATGACAATATAAATTAATCTAAGTCTATTTTAATCTAAAAGTAATTCCAAAATTAATTTCGTTAGTGTCACGTTCATTTTTCGTTCCAACGAAACTTTCCAGTGAGTTCACGTTTGTGTAGCGTTCGTAAACGCGTTCAAACAAAGTGTTCCAGAGAGTTTACGTTCGTGTTGTATTCGTAAACGCGTTCGAATGAAGTGTTCCAGAGAGTTCACATTCGTGTTGCGTTTGGAGACGCATTCGAACATTTTTTGGCAGAAGACTTATGTTCGAGTTGCGTTTGAAGACGCGTTCGAATGAGATTACGAAAATCAAAATTTTTACCTACGCGTTTGTCGGACGTTCGAACGCCCTTGCATATTTTTCATGCACATATACATTTTTCCAGAAAAATGGCTATTAACACATGCAAATTCTCATCTAACAACAATAAAATTAATAAGTTCTTAAGATTGTTGTTATATTAGTGTCATTAAACGAAATCAACATGCATCAAACAAATCTTAAATATCAAAACCAGAACACAACAATGAAATCAATTCTACACTAACATACCGATCTTAAATCATAAACCTAAACCTGAGAGATAAGAAAAACCTGGTAAAATGTTTAAGATACTGAAAATGAAATCCAAGTCCAGATGTCTCTGTCCTTAAAAACTTATTAGCCCCCGTCTCGGTGCTCTACGGATGCTATGTGGGTAATGTTCTCCCGGGATTCCTTGGATGCTTCTTGTTGAAGGGGCACTCCTTTAACAAGATCCTGAACTAGGACAATGGTGGAAACTCTCTTTTACTTAAAAGACTTTCTAGTATGCAAGACTCTTAGAGAATGTATATAGAAAAAATTCAGTGAATTGAAATGGGAATGTAATGCCTTATTTATAGACATGGAGGGTTACCATTGAAAAGGTACCCTTATGTATATTAAGAAAATTACTAAGGGTTATGTCCTTTACATTCAAACACTGTTCTAAAATGCACCACCTAGGCGGCACATTTTCGCTCATCGCGGCCCAGCCGCGACGATTATGACCGAATCGCTGGAGGTAGGCGCGCGACGCGGTCGGTGACGTCAAATCGGTGCCTAGGTGCCAATTTGGCAGAAAATTGGCCGCGCAGGCGCCGAGACTCGGCGCCTGTTTTTTTACCCTAATCCCCCAAAACGACGACGTTTTGGGGGATTAGGGTTATAAAAAAAAATCGATCGTCAGTTTCTGCTTCCTTCTTCGTTTTCGTTTTTGCTTCTGTTCTTCAGTTCTTCGTCCAAATTGATAATTACTGCTTCTGTTCTTCAGTTCTGCTTCTGTTCTTCTGTTTTTCATTTCGTTTCTGCTTATTCATTTGGTAAGTCTCATTTTTTGTATTTCTTTTTCCTCTGTTTTTATTTTGATTTTATTTCTTTGTCCAAAAAATTACATATTGATATTAGATTATTAGTTAGTTACTTAAAGTTTAAGTTGTTAATAAATTATAAATTTAACTAAAGACAAAGCAAATAAAATTTAAGGTTTATGGTGATAAATTGATAATTAATTGTTAATTGGACATATTTGTTAATAATTAATAGTTATAAACTAACTAAAATAATTGTTAATTGGGAATATTAATTGATAATTATAATGACTTTTTACTAATCAAAATTGTGATTCATTCTTAGTAGGTTTAATGGCTTCTTCTTCCGCGGCTTCTAATTCGGAGTGTACTATCGTTCTTCAACAGAATTCAAATGATGTTGGATGAGAGTGTGAGGCTTTAGTGGATCCGAATAACTTGGATAAAGTGAAATGCAAGTTGTGTTCAAAAATTTTTTCCGGAGGAGTTTATAGAATGAAAGAACATATTGGACATATATCGGGGAATGTTGCAAAATGTCCGAAGTCCAGTAAAGAAGATCAAGAGAAGTGTAGACAAGCCATTTTGGAGGCAAGGAATACAAAGAAAAGAAAAGACAAGCATGTTAGTGAGATAAGGCAAGAAGTTAATATTGGGGGCGATGAAGAAGAAGAAGAAGAAGAAATTCGTGAAATAGAAGAAATGGTTAGATTCAAGACCCCCTCGACATCACAGCCCTTTAGCTAGGTGGACAGTGGCAACCCCTCTTGATTCTTCAGCTAGTGATGGTAAAACAATGCAGCAACAAAATATTAATGAAGCACTATTTAAAGAGAAGACACATAATGTGAAGCGATTTGTTGCTAAGTGGGTTTATGAATCTGGTATTCCGTTTAATGCCATTGACAATGATAGCTGGATAACGATGATGGAAGCAGTTGGTCAATTTGGACCGGGTTTCAGAGGTCCTAGCCAATATAAATTGAGGGAGCCATTATTGAAAGAGGAAGTTGAAAGTGTTAAAGATTTCCTGAAACAACATGAGAAGGAGTGGATGGAGAACGGGTGTTCTATAATGACAGATGCTTGGAGTGATATGAAAAGGAGAAGTATAATGAATTTGTGTGTTAATTGCACAATAGGTACCACTTTCATTTCTTCCAAGGAAATTTCTGATGTGGCGCTTACTACTGAGCACATTTATGAGTATGCTATGACGGGCATTGAACAATTGGGGGCGAAAAATATGGTTCAAGTTGTAACAGACAATGCCTCAAACAATATGGCCGCGGTAAAGTTATTGAAGGTGAAGATGCCAAATATTTTTTGGAGTTCATGTGCTACTCACACCATAAACCTCATGCTTGAAAGTATTGGGAAATTACCGAGGTACAAGAAAACCATTGATAGTGCCAAGGCTTTCACCATTTTCGTGTATGCCCATCACAAGTCTTTTTCCATGATGAGATCGTTACAAAACAGAGGGACATAGTCAGACCGTGCGTAACTAGGTTTGCTTCAGCTTTCTTAACCTTACAAAGTTTGATCGAGAAAAAAGAAAGTTTGTGAACCATGTTTGCTAGCACTGAATGAGATGAGTGCATATGGTCGAAGCAAGATAAAGGGAAAGCTGCATTTTCCATGGTGATGAGTGTTTCTTTTTGGAATGGGGTGACCCAATGTTTGAAGGTGTTTGCACCTTTGGTGAGGGTGCTTCGATTAGTTGATGGGGATAGAAAGCCATCCATGAGGTTTGTTTATGGAGAGCTAAAGAATGCAAAAGAAGAGATAAAGGATGCATTGAACAATATTGAGAGTAATTATCGGCCAATCTTGGAGATCATTGATAGTAAATTGAAGGGCAGCTTGATACTTCATTGCATTGTGTTGCTTATCTATTAAATCCTTACTACTACTATAAGAATACACGTATTGAGTACGATGTGAAAGTAATGGATGAGGTATTTACGATTGTGGAGGTTTTCTTCCCCAATGACATTGACATGCAAAGTAAGGTGATAAATGAGGAGTTGGCTTCGTATAAGACAAAAAATGAAGCATTTGGTAGAGAAGTGGGGGTCAAAGCATGTCGGGTATCGATTGATGTTTTTAATCCAGGTAAAAATAAAGTATTCATTTGAATTATTTTACAAAATATATAAGATTTATTATATTTCATTCAAACTATTTATGTGAATTTGTAGTTTCATGGTGGCATACATATGGACATCACACACATAACTTACTAAAAATGGCAAAAAAGATACTTTCATTAACCACTAGTTCATCCAGATGCGAACGAATTGGAGTACTTTTGAGGGGGTAAATATTTAACATTAGCTAAATATTTGATTATTTTATTTTATTTTGTATTTATTAATATTAATTGATTTATTTAAATTATTTATGTAGATTCACACGAAGAAAAAGAATAGACTAGATGTGAATCGATTAAACAATCTTGTCTTTGTTTCCTTTAATGCCAAGTTGAAGAACAAGCGCAAAAGGGAGAAGGATTTGAAAGTGGATGTATTACAAGCAAAAAATGCTACTAATGCACGAGGATGGATTGTTGAGGGTGGTGACTCTGGTGATGATGAAGAAGTAGAGTCCGGTTCGGGACTTAGTTGGAGGATGGTTGGAGAAGCATCTGGGGCCGATGAAATATTACAACCTCGAAAAAGTGCTAGAAATGCTAAATACAGAGAACTTGATGAAGAAGATTTTGATTCTGATGAAGAACCTAATGATGATGAGTTTGAATTAGATGAAGAAGAATTAGATATTTAGTGCAGTTTAACTTTGTTGAAGGATGATGAACATGAACTTAATTAAATAATATTTTATATCATATATGGTTGATTGAGTTTGATTAATGGTTTTATGTTTTATTATATTTTGATTGAATTTATATGATTTGGATTATTTATGATTTATGATGTTGGAAAATATTAGATTTTTAACTGTTTGCTGACTAATTGCCTAGGCCCCACCTAGGCGCCCTAGGCGTTAGGCTCTGGGTCGCCGTCCGACTAGCGCCTAGTGCGTTTTAGAACACTGCATTCAAAGGACATACCATTCCCTTTAAACCCAAGGGTTAATCTCTTCACTTAAGGATTACATCATTTCATTTTCTATATATATAACCCCTTACAACCATATTTAGAAAATTTCTTACATTCACTTCATTATCCCTCTCTTTCCTTCATTTCAATTTTAGCCATAGCCAAGAAATCTTCAAAACCTTCATTTCAGATCATTAGCTAGTGTGATTAGTTTCCATTTAGATTCAAAACCCACCTCAGTTTCCCAGTTTTTTCATCTGGATTTGTCTTAAATTCTTCAAAAACTTAGTAAAAATGATGGATCGAAGTGACAAAGTGAGTGATCATGCTTATTTTTGTTTCATATGGGCTTTCTATTTACCCAAAACATTTGCTTCTTTCCTTACCACGAAACCTAATCCTCCATTTTTTCTTCATCAAAACGAAACCCTAACTCATTTCAACTCTTAAATCGATGATAATAGGCTCGTTGAAGCCTCTGCTTTCCTAAACGAAACCCTAACCCATTTCAACTCTTAAACGAAACCCTGTTAAACGAAACCTATTTAATATTTTGATTCAGCACTTGACAATTTCGAAAAATTCTGATATGGATTATCATTAATTTTGGGAGCCAGTAATAAACAAGAACAGTTCACTTTATAAAAAGAGTGCACTGAATTAGCTTGTTATGATTTATAAGCTGGTCCCTTTCATCCAAAATCTGCTGTCAGATAGTATTTGATCCAAAAATTTAAGTTAATCAGTAAGAAGGAAAACGAAAATGTTAAAGACTTGTCTTTAATACTATTGTTCGATCCTTATCGATTACTTTAGGCTTTTGGGTTTAGCAGTCTCATTAATATGGTATTGAACAAAGATCTCAAGTTTGATTTCCCATACGTGTAAGCTCTAAGGACTTCGTTAATACTATTATTGAGCCCTAACCTATTAGTTTAAACTTTTGGATTTAGTAGTCTCGTTAACATTTTGGACCTATAGCTTTATTCCATTTGCATATTACAAAAGCTTGAAGAGCACAGATACCCTTGTGTGTGTGTGTATATATATATATATATATATATATATATATATCAGCTTAGGCTTAAGATCAAATGTTAACAAATTATCATGTTAGGATCCCAAATTCTATATAGGTTAAATAGAAGCTTGTAGGCTCACTCTCCTAATAAGTTGGTTTTTAAGGATAAATTCTATACATGAGTTTGTAAACACAATGCTGAGTATGGGATCCAACGCACCATGCCGAGTTAATCGATATAAGTGTCGCTTCGTGATTATTATTGAGGCCGAGGTGACCTGGGAAGGCTACTACCCAAAAATGGGATTCGGGAAATCGCTCATCTGGGTATGATGGGCCGTTGTAGACATTAATTATGAAGCGTGATGGAATGTTAGGATCCAAATTAAATCCTATATGAGTCAAATTAAATAATATAAATAAGAATATAAACTCATAAGCTCTCTCTCATTACAAGTTAGTTTTAAAGATGAGTACTACCAATAGTAGAAATATTACATAACAATAAGAACAAATTAATGTAGAAGTAAATAACTCTCAAAATGGCCAACCTAATGAACTTGACAGACAGTAGACTCCACCATGGGCGTCAAAAACAGCTGCAACAGAGAACCCATCAAGGCCATCGGTTTGTATGACAATGTCATCCTCCATATCTTCACGTAGGCCCTGTAAACTTGCAGACCAAACGGATTCCGTCAACACCACTCAATGAAGACGACGGCATGTCTATAGCAATCGCGGAATAACATTGCTGGCTTATCACACACCAAAACCTGGCCTAGTGGCAATTCGAAAAATCCACACAGAGTGAAAATTCCACGCTATCACTCATAATATTTAAGTAGTTTATTCTATATCCCATAGTATTAAAATCACATTAAACCTTATTGACGATAAAGTAAATAAAATTCATAATTAAAGTAATAAATTATGTATCATCATCATCAATAGTTATAAATACAATATGTCATATTTATAACATACTTAGAAAGGACTCTTCAACAATCATCTACTAACTGAAAAGACGAAATAAATTTAAACCCAAAGTCTCGGTACCAAGCTCTACGCAACTGCCTATGATGTTCACAACAAAGTAGCTTAATTGGAACTACCTGTGGAGAAAGTAGGGGGTGGGTATTTGGGAAAATACTTGTAGGAATTCGATTACTTATTTAAAAAACCTTTTTATTTTAGAAACACACAACTGCATGGTTAGTTTATCAAAGCACAATTTATAAGATATTATGCAAGAATCAAAAAAATGAATCATGTTCCCGTATATAAAACCATAAAATTTCAAATATCAATAAAACTTGAAAATCACAAGCACGCACATAATCATATGTCATAATGAAACATGAAACTGACTCACTATCACACCCAGTATACTCCGATAACTCATACGGCCATGTGTAACAAACTATGACACTTTATGGACTTTCACCGATGGTAGTCCTCCACACTTTCCACAGAAAATTTATAATCGCTACACCAAAGGCGATCTTACTCACCTATCAACCAGGACTCATGCGGGGATCATCATATACCACGTAGGCCCGAAGACCGTCAATACAGTCAGCATAAGATTTATGTATCTAACCCATGCCTGTCCAGTCCGTCAATATCTAAGACTCATGTGTGGTCAACCAAGACACTTTATGGACTTTCACCAATGATTTTGTGTTAGACCTTCCACATTTTGATACCATGTATATCAAAAACCTTTCATGGTCTGGCCTCTAGATGTTCGTTGGGTGTAGATCGATGCACTCGTTAATCAAGTGCGTATCAAGATAGAATACATCGGTCCGTATGTGTATTATAAGGGCTTTAGGTATCCATGTGAGTAAGTCAAAATTCTTCAAGACTTTGGCCAAAGCCGATCACCTAGGGTGGATCGCATTAGTTGTAAAGAATCATGGATTGATGATGTATTATATGTTTCCTAAGCATAACTAGGATAGCCTACGACGGAGAGATTGATAAACATATGTGATGACCTCGACTTATATAATTCAGAAAAGTCGTTCGTGTTCTTCGCGAATTCAGAGATGGTCGAATTGCGTACATATTAGCTAGGTTTATATGATTAACGTGTATGAACTTAAAGAGTCCCACAATATGAAGTGTACTCATTGAACACTTGGGTAGCCGATAATTTTTGATAATAAAAATTATTCAATATTATAATTATCAACTAAGATAATTAAGTGTTATTGGATTACATTGATTATTTACTTTGACCTAATTGGATTAATTGGATTAATCCAAAATTACACAAGGGTTTTGTTGTAATTTCATAAATATCTCTACCATTTGAGGATATTTTGATAATTACAAATATGTAATTATAGGTGTATTTGGCTTGATTTAATTGGATTAAATTAAAATGGCAGATATGTAACTAATCCATTAATTCAATTTTGTCTTGATTTAATTGGATTAAATCAAAGTGGTAGACAAAGGTGATTAGTCACACCTAATTATACATATTTGGACAAATTAGATTAAGCTCACATAAAAGTTGATTAGAACTTATTAATTAAAAATTACATAAGTTTTTCTATTAATAACAAGCTTGAGAAAATGTTTTATCTAATGGGATTTTATGGCGTAAATCCGGTAATGCAGCGGAATCGCGGAAAATCAACATTTTCTGATTTCAAAATTTTTCTTGGATCAATTAAATAAACTTATTTATTTAATTACCTACCAAATCAATTCTGAAAAATTACATAAGAAATCAAATTTCTTGATAATTACCGAATTGCCCCACAACTTTACAAATTGCAAATACAATGTTGGATGATTCTAAATCATTTCTAAAATGATTTCCAACATGTCCAACATGTCAAAATCAAAATCCCAATTTTAGTCTAATTGCCGAAACCACCCATAATTTTTCAATTTTTATAATTTGGTCCTTTTATATTCAAAACATGTCAAGATCAAATCCAATCAACCCAAAAATTTATATGCATCCTATACACACTCCACAATACATCACATATATGAAAAGCCCCAAATTTGGAATGGGTTAAGAACCCTAATTGTTACAATTTCATCAAATTGACCAATTTCACCAAATCCATTAAATCCATTACTTTAATTCATTCTTTACAACACCAAACAAGCCCCACCACTTTGAAATAACTCTAGAACAATTCTAGGTCACCAAGGAGTGGCTCAACAACTCTAGAATGACAACATGATTATCAAATAATCAAAAGAGAGCCATTGAAACCATTTCAAGCTCACTTTATAACCATACATGCATACATCTTTATTTCAAGTTCATAATCAATTAAAACACAAACTATAAGTAGAGAGGCAACATCAAAGCAAAAAAAGATGAAGCTAAGCATGTTAGAAATATTTTTCAAGTTGGAAGATTTGAAAGAAAACTTACAAAACCTTAAGATTTCCAAGCTTTACCTTCTTTTCTTCAAACTTTTCTCTCAACTACTTTTGTGTTTCATTTTGTAACTTATGAACCCTTAAACCCTAAAAATGAAAAAAAAAAAAAAAAACAATATATACTCACAAATTTAAGCCCCTGGCCGAATTCGAAGCAATATTAATATCTAGATATTTTTTTGTTTCATTTAAAGTTTACTTTATCAACTTACTTTATTCATCATCAAACCATTTAATGATTTTCTTAAAGTCAAATAAAGCAATTCAAAAATATAACAATTATATTTATTTTAGGTCATGGCCGAAATTGGCTTAAAAAGAAAAATAGATATTTTCAAATTTAATCAAAATTAAACAAATATCTTAGAAGTCAAAATCAATTTGACTACCATTTCTTTTTAAAGCAAAGTCAACAATATACACTATAATCATTTCCTAACTATATCATTTGGTAAAATATTTATATTTTAATTACTTTAATCATTTAACAATTAAATAATTAAATAATTAATTAAATGCAAATATCTCAAATATATGTAATATATTTACTTTCAATATCTCAAATACATATATTAATGATATATTTCAAATATCATAATTTTACAATTAATTAATGTGTATTTAATAATATCAAATATTAAACACAAATACACACTAATTAGGAAATGACGGTCCGGCCCTCTAATGCATGTATCTTTCGTTTAACAGTTAAACGAATTATAAATAATCACCATTATTTATAATAGTCGCCCTGGTGCTCCACGAGTATATTTCATTAGTGAGACCCTCTAGATTCAGGTATATCCGTCACGAAATCCAATTTCGTGTCCATAATTTACCCACCCGTAAATTATGATGACCACAGATCAACTCGCTGAATCATAAAGGTCAAGGTCATTGCATACGTATAATCCATCTGTCACATGTATCCGGATTATCCCAGAGATATAGATATAAACGTCAAATCTCTATATGTATAATCCTATCGACGTATCTATTAGCAATCTCTAAATAATATTCGGAACTTACTTTCGAAGTATACTATGGCCATAGATTTAACAGATTGCTAATCACATTTGGACTATCTATGCTCTGTACACAAAACTGACGGATCATATCTTGACACACACAGGATATCCTGAGGATCGGTCCACACCCAACGAATAGGCGGAGGTCTGATCTAAATAGATCGGTGACGTGACTACCATATAAGTGTGGATGATGTCTCATACATCCACAGTGGTATCTCAAGTCGAAGGACCACTATGCTACTCAACCCGAGAAGATTCATATTGACGTTGGTGTATCATCCATTAAGAATATTCGGTGAGTCGTTCAGTGTTTATCCACTATAAACACCTACACATCTATATGAGTCTCCCAAGACTCATGGTTCATTGGGATAAACCATCGGACCAAGTCTCGATATACGACATGTACTGGTCTCAATGGATTTAACTAACCGACCCGTGTTAGTAAATCTTGACCATGAACTTTATTTGATAATATATTTCTAGTAGTGACACTTCCCAATGTCAATTACAAACTACTTTGTAACCGCGCACTACATTATATATTATCGGGTCTTTGTCTAATATATACATATCACTAAATCAGATTTAGTTTCAATCTAATAGTAATTAGATTGAATACGTATATAAAAACAAGAGGTGCAACCAATAAGAAAGTAATATTATGGGAAAAATGGGACGTTCGTATTCATGAATCAGACATAAATACGGCCCGGATTGGTTCTCTGAGCACCAACCCCAACATTATCAAGCTTAAGAAAGCTAAAACAAGCAAGAGTTAGAGAAATCAGCCTAAGTTAGAGAAATTTTTAGAGAAGCTTTGGAAGATCTCTATAATATTTCAATAATGAGAAATCAACATTGGATCTTGGAGTGAAACATGCTAGCACTGGAATCAAGATTAGATCTTGGAGTCAAGCTTGCTAAACCTTGGAAGTTCTCTAACTATTTCAACAAAGAAGAAGGAGATTAGATCTTTGTATCAAGCTTGCTAGGTAAGTTTGATCTTCTTCTAAACTATGTTCTTCATTAGTGAGTTTTCATTAGTGAGACATGTAGTGATGAATTATGTATTAAGTGCATAATAACATAGCTTAAAGTTGAAATTAGACTAATGAATTGTGTTAGGATACTTTGGAAGTATAAACACAATATACTTGTAATTAGGTCAAATATGTTCATGTTAGACATGAAATAATTAATAAGAGTTTGAAACTTTAGATTAAAGCTTAGAGCTAATGCTACCATTTTTACAATCACTTGACCACCTTTTGAGTGACCTATAATTGTTCATTAGTCATTTTATTGTGGGATTCTATTTTGGTTTATATTTTGATTCAAATAAATTCATGTATGTATTTAGAATACATGTATATTAGTTGTATAACATGTGTTGATGCTCGTTTTGATGCTAAAATTGGATTTTATGTGTATTGAAGTATTATGAGAAAATTGAAAGTGTTTAGAATTGATTTGAATGTGAAAATGCTCTTTCCCAATATTTTACACATGGCAGTGTCGCGACTATGACCTTCTAGCGTCGCGACACCGAACATCAGACCTATGAGCGTCTCGACGCTCACCCTTCCACGTAGCGACGCTCACCCTTCCACGTTGTAACGTCGAGACGTTCAGCTCTCGCAGTTTGGGGCGTCTCGTTGCCCAAGCCTCCGTGTCGCAACGGGCAGAGCTAATGAACACTGAAACTTCATTTTATCCATTCCGAAGTTTCCAAACTCCGTTTTGGTCCCTGTTTTATCCTACGAACTCGAAACTGAATGTAGTTTTACATAATATTTTTTAAGATACACCCATGCTAGATATCCATGGGTTAGACCCACTTCTGCTATGTGAGGCTCCGATCCGACCCTAAGGTTTCCAAATCTGCCCCAACAGAATGGTATCAGCAGAGGTGTTTACCACACAACACAAGTTTTTGAATCTATGCCATGATAATTTTAATTTAATAATGCATAAGTCATATTGGATATGCATTGCATGTTTTTAAATTAAAATTTGAATTTTGACCCAAACATGTTAATGATTTGATTGTCATAAATCTCTCGTGATTATGTGATTATTTTATTTAAGTAATATTATTAATAATGTTGGAGCATTATTTGATGGTCCGTCTTGTCAATACGGACATGAATGTGTTCTTACTACTTATGCCCAAGACCGTCATTATTATAAGATTATAATTGCTCGGAACTTAGGTCACTCCGGTAAAATATTAGATGTATTGAGTTAACGTAGTCACCAAATACTGTCATTATTGTGAGGGTGTACTTACGAAGCTCATTAGTGCACTTTGACAAGTATACACCTGGGATATGTCTTAATCCAATACTATCATTATTGTGAGAATAAGAAATGGTTCAGGACCAAACTAGGAGTCACATGAATGTGATTGACCTTGAAGTATGCCTAATGAGTTTATAAAGACCAGACCGTCGATAATGTGAGGCTGGAGTAAATGTCATGAGATCCACTTCCCGCTATGAAATTTTGATTGTCAAATTTCTATTTTTCCGTTAACAGAGATTACAGAATTACGTAAAGTAATGGAGGGCACTAATAGATTTAAAATTCCATAATCAACCAGTGTTTTTATATTGAAATGAAATTTTTTTTACTAGTGTTTAATTGTTATCTTGTAGATGGCTGCCGCAAATCCATTAACTCGACTCTTGGATTCCAATAAACTGAAAGAAGCCGAGAAATATTTCGAATGAGAAATGAACATCCGCCTTGTCTTGTAGTTTGAAAGTTGACCTATGTAACTATCAATTTACTGCTTGTTGAGCGAGAAACTTTTGAAAAATTGAAGGATGATAACCTTAGCGTAACATCCTACATTTTAGGTTTGATGGTTCCATATTTTCTCAGATAGTGTAGACAACAGGACCTGGGCGACGCCGTTCCTAGGCTCGCGGCCTAGTTGGGAAGTACTAAATAACATGGAGTCACCACCCGGTGTGAATCGGGACAAAGATTTAAGGCCGCACTCACCCCTCGCAAGGGAAAACCTCAAACCGTTGGGTTCGGAATGGTCCCTTACTTATGTCACTTGTAATGAAAAGATTTATGTAATAATTTGATCGAGCTTAAGTAACACTTATTTCCAAGAGTATCATGCTTCTAAATTCTCATATTCAAGATAAAACTTATGTACACATTTCACATATATCTCACGTTTAAAATTGCATGCTTAACATATATCAAAATAGCAACGAACATACAACTTCGTTTGCATATTACATTCAGGAAAACACAAGCACACATATTAACCATACAAGCACACATATGAGCACTTTTCCAAGCGATACGTGGAATTGTATCCCAAGTACAGACCGCACTACCGTCCATTCGGAATCGGCTACGGAATTTACGTTTGGGTTTCCATCCGATATACCGCAAGAAATAATACTCAAATGTTATCATGACATAAGCATATGAATTGTAATACATTAACATATTTGTATTTATACATGTGGAGATAGCTACTAGGAAAACTATGCATGAAATCTAATGAGGAGGACTCAGTTCAGTGGGTGCGCGTTCGTGTAGCGTTCGTAAACGCGTTCGAACGAAAATGGGACAGAATGCTCACGTTCGAGTAGCGTTCGTAAACACGTTCGAACGGAAATGAAACAGAATGCTCGCGTTCGTATGGCGTTTGATAACACGTTCGAACAGAAATGAAACAGAATGCTCACGTTCGTATGGCGTTCGTAAACGCGTTCGAACAGAAATGAAACAGAATGCTCACGTTCGTATGGCATTCGTAAACGCGTTCGAACAGAAATAAGACCTGATGCATGATAAGGCAAAAATGTATGCGCGTTCGAGTTGCGTTTGTAAACGCGTTCGAACGGGAACAGACTTGATGCATGAAATAGGACGCAACACATAAACAACAAAATAAAGGGGCGCGGCGAAATACTGCCGTAAAGGTGGCCTTTTGAGGCTCTTGATCTCTCAAAGAGAGGACCTTTAGACCAACATACTAAGCCCATGCGCGTCACATCACATTATGCATACAAACATAAAGACAATCATATTATTCTAAGTATGTCTGATTGAACGTGTCTTGCATCCAACCGAACACACATCAACCGGCGCGGCAAAGCATCGTGGTAAAGGGCTTTAGCCCCTCCCCATAGGGGATCTCACATCGTACTTACTAAACCCATGCGCGCAGTTGAATCATGCATACGAAAATAAAGACAATCATATCAAACTAGGTATGCTCGATTGAACGTATCTCGCATTCAACCGAACATACATCAATCGGTGCGGCAAAGCGTCGTGGTGAAGGATTTTAACCCCTCCAATTAGGGAACCTTTCATCGCACTTACTAAGCCCATGCACTCGATCATATCATACGAGAATAAGTAACATACATAATTTAAATGACAAGAAATAAATAAACCAAAGCAACACAACACAAGAGAATGTGCTGTTTACTCAAGTGATACGTGGAGTTGTGTCCCATGTACAGACCGCACTACCGTCCATTCGGATTCGGCTACGGAATTTACGTCTGGGTTTCCATCCTATATACCACAAGAGACAACACTCTTCCATTCATCCAATACCCACAACACACATCATACACACAACAAATGCCGCAAGTATTGAAAATATAATCAAAGTAAATGACCAGAAATTAAATAAGAATAAGTGTGAAAGATACCCTCAGGTCTAACCTTTTAAATCACCTCTCGGATGTACGGTACACGATCGTCGGAAGGGTGGATGCTCCGCAACTCTCCCGGTTCACTGGTTCACTGTTCTCGTTCGTTGTCTTACTGTTTTGAGTCCGTTTTGCTACCGTTTCCTTGTGGTTTCGCTGCCGTCTCCTCTTTATCTTTTTCTTACTCTTTCTTTGGGTGTCTTCTTCCTGTAATTTTCTTGTGTGTTGTGTATGAGCTAGGGACTAGGACTAGGGTTGAGAAGGTTGGTGAAGGGTTCTTTTTATAGGCAAAGGGTTGGGCTTGACAAGGAAGGGATTTGGCTAATTAAAGAGGGATTTGATTTGGTTTGGTTAAGGGAAGTCAAAGATTGAGGGGGGACAAATCTTGGCTAGATAGGGAAGGTTGAATATTTGATTGGCTGGTTTAGGAATACAATATTTTAGATTGGTAATTATCTTATTAGATTAGGAAGTCAAATATATGATTGGCTTTAATTGGTTGATTGATTTTAACTTGGTATGATTATATTTTTGATTTAGTATGTGATTTGTTTAATTTAGGCATGATTTTAGTTTAAGTTGGTAATTGTTTATTTTATGTTTGGTATATGTTTTATTTAATTATTTAATTAATTTAATTATTATCTTATTTAGTTAATGTTTTAATTAATTTTATTTATTTAAATTGGGATGTGTTTTATGGGCTTTGGGGGGCTAATTGGGCTGGATGTGAGGCTAGCAGCAAAACCAGAATTACCGACACCGTTCGAACGCTTCCTCGAACGCGGCATGAACGCCCGCAATCCGTTTGACGTCGAACGTAAACACGAACGCAGCACTAACGAAAACAGTGAACCTTGTTTATTCTGAATTTCCCCTTCCGATGTCCGTTTCCCATGACCTCCGTGACTTAAAAGGTAGTGTCTCCAAAATGAGACTCATCATAGGGACTTATGTGTAAAAAGGCAGTACCTACAGTCGCCCCCACTTTGATGGGACTTGTGTAATGTGCAACAGTGACAATCTTATCAAAGTTATGCAATGTATTTCTACTTACCTGGCTCGCCAGCTGCCACTTGACTTACCATGTGTTGAGTTGCGTTGATTTGGTGGTGAGGTGCTGCGACCCCTGGTTCATTCCCGAACCGTGCTCTATTTTTAGAGCGCCATTTTCGGCATCTTTCGTGTATGTGCTCCATTTTGGAGCGCCATTTCCGGCATTTGTTGTGTGTGTTCCATTTTGGAACGCCATTTTCGGCATCTGCTGTGTGTGTGCTCCATTTTGGAGTGCCATTTCCGGCGTCTGTTGTGAGTGCTCCATTTTGGAGTGCCATTTCCGGCGTCTGTTGTGAGTGCTCCATTTTGGAGTGCCATTTCCGGCGTCTGTTGTGGTAGCGGTCCATTTCCTGAACTGTGCTGTGCGAGATTGTGGCTCATTTTTGAACCGTTACTTGATGAGATGGTCTTTGCTGCTATAAACCTGCGAACACGAAACAAACATTGCATGTATGTGATATGTATGCATGTATATTTATTATATTCCGATGGGTTAGGCCTTCCTTGGTCCATTTCCGAACTGTGCTCCATTTTCGGAGTGCCGCTTCGGCGAGATGTGAAAGTAGTCCATTTTCGAACCATGCTCCATTTTCGGAGTGCCCTTTTCGGCAAGTGATGAGATGATGGTCCATTTCGAACCATGCTCCATTTTCGGAGTGCCATTTTCGGCGAGATGTGATAATGGTCCATTTCTGAACCGTTACTGATAATGATGTGGGCCTCGCCCCAAACTGATACTGATATGGGCCTCGCCCCAAGACTGATACTGATATGGGCCTCGTCCCAAGACTGATGCTGATATGGGCCTCGCCCCAAGACTGATGCTGATATGGGCCTCGCCCCAAGACTGATGCTGATATGGCCTCGCCCCCCAGACTGATACTGATACGGGCCTCGCCCCACATAATGCCATTCCCCCAGAACTGATACTGAACTGATGTGGGCCTCGCCCCCAAGCTGATACTGATGCGGGCCTCGGCCCTGGGACTCATCCCCAAACTGATACTGATTCATTTCTGAAACTGACTGTACTGTTGTTGTTCCTGAAGATTCCCCGTGTTCTAAACATCACTGAATTTCATAGTGCCAAGGTTGAATGTTTTTCTCAAATATACTCATATTGTAGGAGAGTTCAGCGAAATAATGTCTTTATTATCATTTAAAGAAAAATGATTCGAACATGTAGACCAAGTCAATGTCTATATTAAAAATGCATGATCAAATAAACTAGGAGGGATGATTTCATCATTCGCAACATTGCTTTCTTTCTTGGCCTATGGTTCTCCACCGTTGTCATCCCTTATTCCTATGAATGAAGCTGAGTGGTTGAGAGTTTGGAGGACAAGGGTTTCGGGTAGGCCAGAGTTGATCATGTAGTTGGGTAGGGGATTTCTGTATGCGTTGGGTTGTTCTCTTTCTGGGTCAGGTATTTTGTGAGCATCAATGAGGTTTTGGATTTCATGCCTAAGGCGGATGCAGCTGTCAGTTCGTGGCCTCTCCTCTGATGGAAGTGACAATACAAGCTTAGGTTAAGGTTGTGTGGTATAGGATCTGGAAGTGGTTTAGGCTCTAAGGGTTTTAGGAGTCCTTGTCCCTTCAACTTCTCAAGTACCTTAGATAACGGCCTCCCCAGGTTAGAGAAATGTCGGTTCTTGACGGTAGCGACCTCGGCAGTAGCGGGCTTGGTCTCAGCAGGCCCCCCAAAAGCTCTTCTATTCTGGCCATAAAACTTTCTGTTTTCAGCCTATTCTTCCTCAATATCCATGACAATTTCCCTCAACTGTCGAAAATCAACAATCATGGAGGTCATTCTCCTCAACTTGCTGTAGATCGAGGGCTTAGTGCCCTTGATGATCACTTTAATCTGGTCCTTCTCAGAGGGCCGAGTCTGCATTTTCAGAAGCTGGCATCTCCAGCGGTCTACATACTCCTTGAAGCTTTCTTCCGGCTTCTGCTTAGTGTTCTCCAAATCACGGAGTGACAAGTCAATCTCTAAGTCTGTAACATACTGCTTCAGAAAGGCATCAGCTAGTTCCTTCCAATCTTCCTTAACCTTCTTCTCAAGGCTATGATACCAAACCACAGGTGCCCCCTCGAGTGACATCCCAAACATCTTTTGGACTTGGCGCTGTGATAGGCCCATTGAACTCATGACTGAGACATATTGCTGCAGATGGACCCTCGGGTCTCCGTTCCCATTAAACTTGGCCATGTCGGGCATTTTAAACTGAGCTGGCAGCTGTTCTCCGAAGGTCATTGCCTCATAGTCTAACAACTCTTCATGTTTACCCCTCATTTTGCGGGTGACAGACTCTACCTGGTCACGGAGTTTCTGCAATTCTGTCTGAGACCCAACTGTTCTCCCAGTGGCATAATCAGCCATATCATCATCAAAAGCGGGGGGGGATGTCATCCCCCAACCCATTCGGAGTCTCCTCACGTCTTACATTCTCAGAGTTTCCCCCAGCACGGGGCACAACCATATTTGTCATGGCAGTAGTTAGGGCTTGCAACTGTTCGGATCTTGGCTAAACCCTTCCAACTGATCTATACGGGATACCTCATTATCGGATGTACTCATATCTGTTACCGGTCTTTTGGTGAGTCTTCCCTCTTCCCTAACCCAACGGGAGTCTATGATGGCTTTTAAAACACAAGGGTTAACATGATGTATGTATGCATGGGGTGCATGAGATGCATGTAACATATAAAATATACTAAATCAATTAAAATTTTCACACAAATCGGCCCGTTATCATTTTAGAATCTTTCGGGCTAATCGTCATAGGAGTGAACCCATCCCAGTTTAAATGGCCCAATGAGTTCACATCTCATGACATAGTGCCCGACTAAACCCGAATGATAACGTTTCGAACACAATCACAAAGTGGCCCATCAATCACTTAGAAGCATTTGGCCCAATAGTCATGAAATACGTTCTTGTCCCAGTTTAAATGGCCCAACAAGCCTGCATTTCTGACAATAGTCCAACTGCATCCAAATGAGGATGGTCCACAAGCACATACTCAAGGAAATAATTGCTACTTTAGCCAACCCGGTCTATGGGTGGGTTAGCAAGAGTATAGACAAAAGCTCTCACCGGCGAAGGATGGCCCACAACTAGGTCTCCCCACTCAAGGGTTCGAGCAAACAAGTGAGCGCACCCTTTTTTATACACTAAGGTACGTGCCAATGAGCTATGGTGTGTGACGGACTGTCAAATGGATTTCCCGTTGTAGATTCCCCAGAGGGAAGGGGAGCGAGGCTCACTTAAATACCCAAGCCTCTTAGGCTCTTATCGCTTGGTGTCAGGAATAAACAACGAGTCCTCCAAATTAGTCCATCACAATAGGCTACTAGTAGATGGCTATCTAGGTGCCTTCAAGCTTTTCCTTCTAGAAGGTAGTGAATGAAGGAAGACACCAAACCATTACCTAGCCTCAAAATGCCTTTGATTAAACCCTCACTTTACCCACTATAGACACGGTCAATAAAACATAAATCCAAACATTACAAGACAGTATTCAGGGCCGATTCTCTATCCCCAGTGGAGTCGCCAGACTGTAGACAACAGGACCTGGGCGACGCCGTTACTAGGCTCGCGGCCTAGTTGGGAAGTACTAAATAACATGGAGTCGCCACCCGGTGTGAATCGGGACAAAGATTTAAGGCCGCACTCACCCCTCGTAAGGGAAAACCTCAAACCGTTGGGTTCGGAATGGTCCCTTACTTATGTCACTTGTAATGAAAAGATTTATGTAATAATTTGATCGAGCTTAAGTAACACTTATTTCCAAGAGTATCATGCTTCTAAATTCTCATATTCAAGATAAAACTTATGTACACATTTCACATATATCTCACGTTTAAAATTGCATGCTTAACATATATCAAAATAGCAACGAACATACAACTTCGTTTGCATATTACATTCAGGAAAACACAAGCACACATATTAACCATACAAGCACACATATGAGCACTTTTCCAAGCGGTACGTGGAATTGTATCCCAAGTACAGACCGCACTACCGTCCATTCGGAATCGGCTACGGAATTTACGTTTGGGTTTCCATCCGATATACCGCAAGAAATAATACTCAAATGTTATCATGACATAAGCATATGAATTGTAATACATTAACATATTTGTATTTATACATGTGGAGATAGCTACTAGGAAAACTATGCATGAATCTAATGAGGAGGACTCAGTTCAGTGGGTGAGCGTTCGTGTAGCGTTCGTAAACGCGTTCGAACGAAAATGGGACAGAATGCTCACGTTCGAGTAGCGTTCATAAACGCGTTCGAACGAAAATGAAACAGAATGCTCGCGTTCGTATGGCGTTTGATAACGCGTTCGAACGGAAATGAAACAGAATGCTCACGTTCGTATGGCGTTCGTAAACACGTTCGAACGGAAATGAAACAGAATGCTCACGTTCGTATGGCGTTCGTAAACGCGTTCGAACGGAAATGAGACCTGATGCATGATAAGGCAAAAATGTATGCGCGTTCGAGTTGCGTTCGTAAACGCGTTCGAACGGGAACAGACTTGATGCATGAAATATGACGCAATACATAAACAACAAAATAAAGGGGCGCGGCGAAGTACTGCCGTAAAGGTGGCCTTTTGGGGCTCTTGATCTCTCAAAGAGAGGACCTTTAGACCAACATACTAAGCCAATGCGCGTCACATCACATCATGCATACAAACATAAAGACAATCATATTATTCTAAGTATGTCCGATTGAACGTGTCTTGCATCCAACCGAACACACATCAACCGGCGCGGCAAAGCATCGTGGTAAAGGGCTTTAGCCCCTCCCCATAGGGGATCTCACATCGCACTTACTAAACCCATGCGCTCGGTTGAATCATGCATACGAAAAAAAGACAATCATATCAAATTAGGTATGCTCGATTGAACGTATCTCGCATTCAACCGAACATACATCAATCGGTGCGGCAAAGCGTCGTGGTGAAGGATTTTAACCCCTCCAATTAGGGAACCTTTCATCGCACTTACTAAGCCCATGCACTCGATCATATCATACGAGAATAAGCAACATACATAATTTAAATGACAAGAAATAAATAAACCAAAGCAACACAACACAAGAGAAGGTGCTGTTTACTCAAGTGATATGTGGAGTTGTGTCCCATGTACAGACCGCACTACCGTCCATTCGGATTCGGCTACGGAATTTACGTCTGGGTTTCCATCCTATATACCACAAGAGACAACACTTCCATTCATCCAATACCCACAACACACATCATACACACAACAAATGCCGCAAGTATTGAAAATATAATCAAAGTAAATGACCAGAAATTAAATAAGAATAAGTGTGAAAGATACCCTCAGGTCTAACCTTTTAAATCACCTCTCGGATGTACGGTACACGATCGTCGGAAGGGTGGATGCTCCGCAACTCTCCCGGTTCACTGGTTCACTGTTCTCGTTCGTTGTCTTACTGTTTGAGTCCGTTTTGCTACCGTTTCCTTGTGGTTTCGCTGCCGTCTCCTCTTTATCTTTTCTTACTCTTTCTTTGGGTGTCTTCTTCCTGTAATTTTCTTGTGTGTTGTGTATGAGCTAGGGACTAGGGACTAGGGACTAGGGTTGAGAAGGTTGGTGAAGGGTTCTTTTTATAGGCAAAGGGTTGGGCTTGACAAGGAAAGGGATTTGGCTAATTAAAGAGGGATTTGATTTGGTTTGGTTAAGGGAAGTCAAAGATTGAGGGGGGACAAATCTTGGCTAGATAGGGAAGGTTGAATATTTGATTGGCTTGGTTTAGGAATACAATATTTTAGATTGGTAATTATCTTATTAGATTAGGAAGTCAAATATATGATTGACTTTAATTGGTTGATTGATTTTAACTTGGTATGATTATTTTTTGATTTAGTATGTGATTTGTTTAATTTAGGCATGATTTTAGTTTAAGTTGGTAATTGTTTATTTTATGTTTGGTATATATTTTATTTAATTATTTAATTAATTTAATTATTATCTTATTTAGTTAATGTTTTAATTAATATTTATTTATTTAAATTGGGATGTGTTTTATAGGCTTTGGGGGGCTAATTGGGCTGGATGTGAGGCTAGCAGCAAAACCAGAATTACCGACACCGTTCGAACGCTTCCTCGAACGCGGCACGAACGCCCGCAATCCGTTTGACGTTCGAACGTAAACACGAACGCAGCACTAACGAAAACAGTGAACCTTGTTTATTCTGAATTTCCCCTTCCGATGTCCGTTTCCCGTGACCTCCGTGACTTAAAAGGTAGTGTCTCCAAAATGAGACTCATCATAAGGACTTATGTGTAAAAATGCAGTGCCTACAGATAGTACATAGAGATACCAGATGCTTGGAGGATTATGATAACACTCAAGGTTTTGTTCGAGGCAAATCAAGAAATAGAGATATATCAGAGGTCTAAGAAATTATTCCATTCCACACTCAAGGATTGAGGAGCTGTCAGCATTCGTGTTTTGAACATAATCAACCAAATCTGATATTTAGAACGATAAGGCATTGTGATTGATGAATGACTAGGCCATAATTTGATTCTGTCTTATTTTTCTAGTACTTATGTTGGTTTTGTGTTAAACTTCCATATGTATTCAATGCAGGCTAGTTATGAAGAACTTCATAATATTTTACGCACGGCGGATCATGACTTGAAGAAAGAAAATCATATTTTGTACCTCCATGGTGGAACAAGCTCTTCAAAGAGTTCTAAGAAGTCTAAGAAAATCAAAATGGAAAAGAAGAAGATTTCAAAGAAAAACTCCAAGAAACGCAAAATGCAAGACAGCATGTAGCTCGTGATGAATGTCTACACTGCAAGTAGATGTGTAAAATTTACCGGACTCGGCCTGGATCCGCATGGATCCTGAAGATCCGAGTCCGAAAAGACCCAGGTTCGTAAATAAAATATCCAGACTAGGGTTTAATAAATTAGAACCCGGGCGAATCCGGACCAGAGATCGCACGAGTCTGGACAAAAATAAATAAATATAATAAATTAGAATAATATAAAAAATACAAAATAATATGCATATATAAATAAAAATATAATATAATATAATTAAAAAATATAAGAGAATTGAAATAAAACCAATAAAATTGACAAAATACAAATATAAATATAAAATAATACAATTGAAAATTAAAAAATTAAAAAATTAAATAAAAAATGGTATCCGGATCCGGACTGGGCAAACCCGGATCTAGACCCGTGTATATTTACCCGGATCCTTGTCCAGACCATGGGCAATGAAAATACTTCTGGATCTGGGTCCGCCCGGACCCGGATCCATATCCAAATTTTGCCATCCCTAACTGCAAGAAGTCTGGACACTGGAAGAATGACTGTCTAAAAGGCAAGACCCTCATGTACGTTTTGTATTTTTCCTATTATTGACATCTCATTAGCCTTAGATGCAAATAATGAATAGTTGTTAGACACCGGCAGTCCTACTCATATTTGTAACTTCCTTCAGGTCATGAGGGTTAAAAGAATGCTGAATAAAGGGGAGATCCATGTCAGAGTTGACAATGGCGAGACATTGATGTCAAGGCCATAGGAACTGTAGTTATAGATCTCTCAAATGGATGTAAATTAGATTTACTGGACTGTTATTATGTACCCTCCCTTATCAGACAAATAATATCACTATTGATATTAGATAAAAAGAGATAAAAAATAAATATTAAGGATGAAACTTTATGTTTATATGATAAAGAAAAAAATTGATAGGTGAATGTTTTTTTATTAACGGTCACTGTATTTTGGAAACATATGAAGATGTCTTTAATGTACATGAAAATACAAGTAGAAGATCCATGGATATGTTGGCAGTAAATACGGTCATCGACTATCCAAATACGTGCGTACCCGGTACCACGTTCTTACCGATTTACAAGACATGATTGGTGATAAGTGTAGTTATACCCACTTATTCCGTCATCATTAGCTCATTATTTTGTTATGTTTCGTGTCATTTAATGTCATTTATAGTTTATTTTATGTTTTATTTACAAGAGCATTAATACATGGATCTTGGGATATTTGCACGTGTTTTGGGACCATATGGATGCATCGGACGAGCACAGAAGCACAGAACTAAGACGCAGGAATCAGTGAAGAAAATTTCATTGGCGTTGTGGCGCCAATCACCAGGCGCCACGGCGCCTCACAAGTCCCAGCCAAAAGACAGAGGAACTGGCGCCGCAGTGTAAGGATCAGGCGCCACGGCGCCTTCAAGCATCACGCGTCCATACAAAATACCGAAGCCAGGGCGCCGCGGCGCCAATTGTCCAGGCACCGCGGCGCTGCATACAAACACACGCGTTCCAGGATTTGATTTTTAGGGTTTTTAAAACACCCAATGACTCCAGGATTTTATTATAAATACAATAGTCCATCCAAGACTAGAGGAGAGGCTAATACAAGTACAAAATACCAAAACCCATATTTTTAGAGATCCAATGAGGAGGATTGAAGAGCAACAAGAGGAGACAAATGCGATGACGTCCGAAGAGGAAGAGATTCAATTCGGTTTTATCTTCTTGTTTCTTTCTTAGAACTCTAATGATTTCCATTAGATTCATGGCTTGTTTATTATTGTTTTATCTTTTGTCATGAACTAACTCCTAATTCTGGAGAATGATGTAACGATGTTTGAACCCTGTATTGATTGTTAATTTTGTTATGAAGTTTTATTAATTTATTTATATTCTTTTGAGTTTAATGCTTCTTGATTGCTGGCCACAATTGAAGATGATGAATGTTTAGAATCTATCACTCGAGAGAGGAGATTTTGAATAGATCTATAGAATATAACCTATGATTTTATAGAGTTCGAGAGAATCTGTAGTTCCTTTGAAGTCGTTAATATAGAATCACAAAGCGTAATGAGTTGTTAACTACTGGATTTTTATAGAGATTTCGAAGTCTGTAGTTGATGATATTTTCACTCGGCACTCGAGAGAGGGAGTGTATATTTTCGAAATCTTGACTTATAAACAATATAACTGAACAAGGATTAATTGTCATGACAAATACATAGGCGACTAGACCTGGCCGCCGGTTCGGTTCCGGTTCGGAACCGAACCGAACCGGCCGGTTCTCGGTTCCACAGGTGTGGAACCGGAACCGAACCGGTTAATTCCGGTTCGGTTCGGTCCCACACTTAAGTGGAACCGGAACCGTAAACCGAACCGGAACCGAACCGGTCGGTTCCGGTTCGGTTTACGGTTCCCCTTCCGTTTTTTTTTTTTTTTAATAATAAATTTTAAAAAATAGAAAAAATTCTATAATTGTAATGTTTTATCATACTATCACATCATTTTTATAGAATCTTTTTTTATAAAATTCTTTTAACATATAATCTTTTTTATAGCCAACTCTTGGCTAGTGTTTTCTTTATATAAGCGATGTGGGATATTTGTTACTTGGCTATTGTCTCCCACATTGCTTATATAAAGAAGTCAATAACCAAGAGTTGGTTATAAAAAGGATATGGACATTCATGTTTTAGTATTGCAATTTTAAACCTCATTAAGTCATTATTATTAATAAAAAAAATTGAGATTTACTTGTGGAACCTTACGGTTCCAAGAAAATAATTTTTTTTTTTTTTACTTCCGGTTCCAACCGGAACCGTACGGTTCTGGTTGGAACCGCTGGAACCGTTCGGTTCCAGCGGTTCCAACCGGTTCGGTCAGGGTAAGAACCCTAACCGAACCGGTCAGGTTCCGGTTCGGTTCCGGAACCGGAACCAGTTGGAACCGGAACCTTGGCCGGGTCTATAGGCGACAACTAGGTGAAATCAGGATCTAGAATCTCTATCGTATTAGTTCCTCATATCTAAGTATTTTTATATTTATTTATTTAATTAAATCTTTATTAATTATTGTCTAAATAAAGTTAGGATTATCAATTGTAGTACTTAGTGTGAGTTAACACAATCCCTGTGGGTTCGACACTCTTTCACTGATTTATACTAAAACTTGACACCGTACACTTGCGGTACGATATAAAATATCACAACAAGTTTTTGGCGCTGTTGCCGGGGATTGTTTGTTTAATTCATATTAATACTATTACCAAGTAATCTTAGCTTTAATTTAGATTTTTATTTGTATTTTTAATTTTTAATTTTTAATTTATATTTTCTTTATTTTCGTCTTAAGTTTTGTTTTTGTTTTTATTTTATTTTTTATTTTTATTGTTACATATTGTTTTTTTCGTACAAGGAGAGTTGGAAAAGAAGCAATGGCAAATCCCATTGATGCACAGATCGCTCAAGTATCATCTCTCACGACTCGTCTAGCAGTATTAACAAATCAAATGAGCCAACCGTTTATTGGAGCTGATTCTGCTAATGAAATGCTTTTACCCAACAGAGGAGCAGGATTTGAGCATGTACAAGTTGAGCAGAAACCTTCATTAGAAGACCTCATGAGCATGTTTGTAGCTACAACTTCAGAGAGGTTTGAGAAGAATGAGTCAATGCTGGATAACATTGAAACACATATGGGCAATATGGGGGCAACATTGAAATCTTTAGAAGCGCAAATTGGGCTACTTGTTTCTTCCATGGCCAATCAACAAACATGGATGTTTCCGAGTAATACTGAATTCAATCCCAATGAGCAATGTCAAGTCATAACCCTTGGGAGCAGAAAAGTGATTAAAGACATCTCTCTGGACTTAGGCAGTAAAGAAAAAGAAATGATATTTCATGAGGATACAGTAACAGAAAAAAGAGAACAAAGTTGAATTGAAAATGAAAGTTCAAGATGAAGAAGTCACCTGAAATGTTTCCAGAGCTATGCCTAGTTCTTAAGGTGGTGCAGAATGTCACAGGGTAGATATAGTAGAGAAGGGAGTTGAAACCAGACAAGGTGAATCAGTATTTCAGCAACCTACGAGCATAGTGCAGCCATGCATAAAGGAAGATTCTCTGTAGCTAAACTTGAAACCAATCACAAAGCACCGTAAAAAGAGGAAAAGAAAAGTCAGTGCTCACTTGGAGATGATCCCTGGAAGGTTAAAAAGGAGGCCGAGCCAATTTTACCGAATGTGCAGTCCAGAATTTCCAACTGAGGGACAATCTACATATCCTGGGGGACCATCTATGGATAAATTACCACAGCCTGCCAAGCTGTCTTTTCATGTCATAAGAACTGGTGGATACAAAAGAAGAAAATAAATTAGATTACCCGGTTTATTACGTTTAAGCCACCATGACCATTTGGTGGTTGCGTCTGGCTGAAGACGTTAAACTTAGCGCTAACGGGGAAGCAACCCTTGCATTTGTTTTATTATTATTTTATTTATTTTTAATTTTTATTTTATTGTGTGCTATTTGTTTATTTATTCGTTTTGCATGTTATTTATGCATGTAGCACGAGACACACAACGGTCGCGCAACCAAATTCTAACCAGTAGGGACCTGATCAACTCCATGCACGGTAGTGTTGTTCCTTAATCTGGTTTCTTTATATTTATCTTACATTGAGGACAATGTAAGTTTTAAGTTTGGGGGTGTGTGCATGTTGTTTACTTGTTATTTATATATATATATATATATATATATATATATATATATATATATATATATATATATATATAAATTATTTGTTTTTAGTCCTAAATAGTAAAGCACAAATCCTATGATGAATTTTGTTTGTTTATGAGTGAAATTTTAGAAACGATAAGTGCCCAATTTACTTTTATCTGATGCCTTGAGTAGTTGATCTATGTTAGACTCGTAAGCACTCAATTATAGGTTTTTAGCAGCGAAAACTTAAATAGTCGACAAGGTGACTAGTTGAAGAAATTGCATGTCGATGAATGACCGTTTGCTTAGATGTCTATCTTGATTTGCTAGTGTTATGATGTATGGTATGGATAGAAATAAAAGAAATAAAATCTCCAAAGAAATAAAATAAACCACCTATAACCGATAAACGTGAAGCTACCCATGGGCGAGTATTAGGACCACCATGAGGAGAAATGCTACCTTAAAGGGTAGGCGTGTTGAAAAAAAATGAGAAATTGCAAAAAGAGACAAGAAAAGAAAAGAAAAATCATACCATACTGAGTACAAAATAAAGCAATTACAGAGCATAATTGAGATATCTAAGTTGGTTTGACCCATCGATCCCAATTTTTAAACAAAATCATTAAGTTGGCTTACTTAGGATCAAGCTGTGACTGAACTTTACACACACACACACTGTGAGTCTAGCTTAGATGATTTACACAAGAATTTGGATTTGAGTCGCATTGCGTACTTTGAAGGTTCTCTAATTTCATTTATAAGCTTTCTTTTAGGACAATTTTGTGCATAACTATATGGATTATTTTATTTTCTTTATTGTTATTATTACATTTTTGTATGATTGCATGTGTGTGAATGACGTTTGTGGGTGTCGTCGATGTAAGCCCTCACGAGACTATAACTCGTCCACTAGGGCCGCCTAGGGGTTTAAAGGCTTGTTGCATACGCCAAATGCAATCGTGATCCCTACGAAAGTGGCTTAGATAATTTAGTTATTTTTATTTGTTTATTTGTATTTAGTTTTATTTTATCTTTTGCTCGGGACTAGCAAAACCTTAAGTTTGGGGGTGTTTGATAAGTGTGGTTTATACCCACTTATTCCGACATTCTTAGCCCATTATTTTGTTATGTTTCGTGCCATTTAATGTCATTTATAGTTTATTTTATGTTTTATTTACAGGAGCATTAATACATGGATCTTGGGACATTTGCACGTATTTTGGGACCATATGGATGCATCGGACGAGCACGGGAGCACAGAACTACGACGCATGAATCAGTGAAGAACATTTCACTGGTGTCGTGGCGCCAATCACCAAGCGCCACGACGCCTCACAAGTCCCAGCCAAAAGACCGAGGAACTGGTGCCGCAGTACAAGGATCAGGCGCCACGGCGCCTTTCAGCATCACGCGTCCATACAAAATACCGAAGCCAGGGCACCGCGGCGCTGCATACAAACATACGCGTACCTGACGCATTCCAGGATTTGATTTTTAGGGTTTTTAAAACACTCAATGACTCCAGGATTTTATTATAAATACATTAGTCCATCCAAGACTATAGGAAAGGCTAATACACAGCACAAAATACCAAAACACATATTTTTAGAGATCCAAGGAGGAGGATTGAAGAGCAACAAGAGGAGATAAATGCGGTGACGTCCGAAGAGGAAGAGATTCAATTCGAGTTTTATCTTCTTGTTTCTTTCTTAGAACTCTAATGATTTCCATTAGATTTATGGCTTGTTTATTATTGTTTTTATCTTTTGTCATGAACTAACTCCTTAATTCTGGAGAATGATGTAACTGATGTTTGAACCCTGTATTGATTGTTAATTTTGTTATGAAGTTTTATTAATTTATTTATATTCTTTTGAGTTTAATGCTTCTTGATTGCTGGCCACAATTGAAGATGATGAATGTTTAGAATCTATCACTCGAGAGAGGGGATTTTGAATAGATCTAGAGAATATAACCTATGATTTTATAGAGTTCGAGAGAATCTGTAGTTCCTTTGAAGTCGTTAATATATAATCACAAAGCGTAATGAGTTGTTAACCACTGGATTTTTATAGAGATTTCGAAGTCTGTAGTTGATGATATTTTCACTCGGCACTCGAGAGAGGGAGTGTATATTTTCGGAATCTTGACTTATAAACAATATAACTGAACAAGGATTAATTGTCATGACAAATACTTAGGCGACAGCTAGGTGAAATCAGGATCTAGAATCTCTATCGTATTAGTTCCTCATATCTAAGTATTTTTATATTTATTTATTTAATTATTAAATCTTTATTAATTATCGTCTAAATAAAGTTAGGATTATCAATTGTAGTACTTAGTGTGAGTTAACAAAATCCCTGTGGGTTCGACACTCTTTCACTGATTTATACTAAAACTTGACACCGTACACTTGCGGTACGATATAAAATATCACAACAAGACATGGTTAGCTTCTAGCAAAGCACCGTGCCTACCCAATTCTCCAGAAATATTCAACGAGGAATATATATAAGATTGGGCCACATAGGTGTTAGACGTCTATCAAAATTGATAAATGATGGTTTGATTGAAAATCTTACCTTAGATCCTTATCCGATTTGTGAGTCATATATCCGAGGGAAGATGAAAAAGACCCCATTTCTTGGTGTTGGACACCGTGCTGAAAATTGATTGAAACTATACACAGCGATGCGTGTGGTCTATTAAATCAAGTCGCTCATGATGGTTCAACATGCTTCGTGACTTTCATGGACGATAAGTCAAGATATGGATATGTTTATTTGATGAGACATAAATCAAAAACATTTGACAAGTTCAAAATTTCCGAATCAAAATAGAAAAATAAATCGATAAATTCATCAAGTGCCTTCGATTAAATCAATGGGGTGAATACATGAGTGACAAATTCAAAAGTTATTTAAGGGAGAATGGAATTCTTAACCAATATAGCCCACCAGGAACACCTCAACACAATGGTGTGTATGAGCGAAGAAAGTATACTTTATTGGATATGGTACGATCCATGATGAGCTATACATATATTTCATATTCTCTTTGGGGTTACGCTTTACTTACTACTACCCACATACTTAATAGGGTTCCATTGAAAGCTATTTCTACGACCCCGTATCAAATATGGTTCGGTAGAAATTCAAGTCTTAGATATTTAAAGATTTAGGGTTGGCCTGCATACGTTAGAGTTACGCATCGGGATAAACTAGCACCCATGCGGTATAAATATAGGTTCGTTGGATATCATGAAAATTCTTTGCGATATCAATTCTACGATTCTGAGTAATGAAATGTATTTATTATTCGCTTTGCCACTTTTCTTTAAAATGAATTTTTTAGAAATAGTAGGAATTGGAGAAACATTGAACTTGTTGAGTTTGATCCCAACAGTAAGGAACCTGAGATGGAACCAGAGATCCAACTAGGTAAAATATCTACAACACAGGTTCTAAGTAAGTCGAATAGAATATCAAAGCCCCATGAGAGATTGTTTTGAACATCTTATGTGAGTCTTGATGTTCTTCTCTTGGAGGAAATAGATCCGACTACGTATAAACAGACAATATTGGATATCGATTCGAGAAAATGGCAGGAAGCCATGAAATCCAAGATGGATTCTATGCATGACAATCAAATCTGGGACTTAGTTGAACTTCCTGAAGGAGTTAAACCTATTGGTTGTAAATATATTTTCAAAAAGAAACGAGGGCCCAATGGAAATGTGGAAAGCGAAGGTTACACTCAATGTTTTGGGATTGACTATGAGGAAACTTTTTCACCAGTAGTCATGCTAAAATCCATTAAGATTCTTTTAGTCATTGCTACATATCACAGTTATTAGATATGGCATATGGATATGAAAACCGCTTTCCTAAATGGATTCATTGATGAGGATATCTATATGGAACAACCAGAGGGTTTCGTATCTAGTAAGACTTCAAACTTGGTTTGTAAGCTCCAGAAGTCTATTTATGGACTTAAACAGGCATCTCGAAGCTGAAATTATGATTTTGATGAGATAATTAGATTATTTGGATTCATCAAGAACGACGAAAAACCATGTGTTTATAAGAAAGTGAGTGGGAACATGATAGTTTTCCTTGTTTTGTATGTAGATGACATCCTTATCATTATAAATGATATAAGATTGATGCAAAGTGTGAAAGCCTACATTTACAAGAACCGCTCCATGAAAGAAATGGTGAAACGTCCTATATACTAGGCTTAAGGCTCTACCGGGATAAATTTAGGAAGCTTATAGGGTTGTCGCAATCGACGTACATAGATAAGATGTTAGAAATGTACGGTTTTACCAACTGAAAGATAGAAAAATACCTTTCTGATACAGTATACATCTTTCGAAAAAAAATGGCACCTCAAATTGATGAAGAGAGAGTTAGAATATTTAACTTGCTATATGCTTCTTGTATTGGAAGCATTATGTATGTTATGCTATGTATAAGACCTGACATCAGTTTCGACGTTAATGTGACTAGTTGATATCAATCTAATCCAAGTAATGATCATTTGACAGCCGTGAAACATATGACCATGAGTAACATATTATGACACTTTATAGACGTTCACTAACGGTACTCCTCAATATTTTCATACAAGTTTACAATCACTACACCGAAAGACGATCATACTCACCAATCAACCAGAACTCCCATGGGATCTATCATCAAATACCATGTAGGTTCGAAGACTATCAATACAGTCTGTATAGGATTTATGGGTTTAACTGTAACATCCCCATCCACGAGATGCTACTAGCAGGGAATATGTTGACCTATCCCCCTGAGCCTCTGACTATCTGACTGTGATCATCATTACTAAACTCATCTTAAATTTCTTACTCATGCATATGGACCATTGCCCTGACTCAACAACTTGAAATGCAACTCAATACTGCTAATTTTATACTCGATAATACTTCCCTTTACAACTTTATTCATAAATATTTCAACTTTATATAATGACCGATACAATAACATGGACTAAAACATGACTTCACTTTGACTCTGACTGAACTCTCTCCCTTTTGACGAAGACTCAACACCCTAGTGACTGCCATCAATATCCATCCTCTCGAGCTCGTCCTCTCGGTAAACCTGCAAAATAAAACACTGGGAGTGGGGGGTTAAATCATTTGAACGACCTAGTGAGTGGACAGTTTCAAACGAAAACTGAAATACTTATAAAAATATTCATTTTCTATAATCCAAAATATTTCTGGAAAAACTGAACATTTATGAAAGCTCTTTTCAAATCTCTTTTTTTGAAACTTTTTCTGGAAATTTTTTTATTTATGAAAATAACTCATTTTCGTAAAATTGTTTCTCTAGAAATCTCTCATTAAACTAGTCTTTCTGAAAATCAAATCTTTGAAAATCTTATTTCTGAAAATCTGTCTTTGAAAACCTATTTTTTGAAAGTCTGTATCTGAATGTATGCTAAAAAACCTGACGCATGGTAGCGTTACATATCACTGTCCCCTCATACGCCTCACTAGAGTCAGATGTGTAAATCCATGATATTGAGGCATTACGTATCGCCGTCACCCAATACATGCCAATATCTTATCCCTGAAACTAGGTCTAGGAGCATTACGTATCAGCGTCCCCCTAGCCTTGAAATGTGATGGTCTTGGGGCATTACATATCACCGTCTCTCAAGCCACTGAAACTAGTATCTAAGGGTGTTATGTATCACTGTCCCCCTAGTCATGCTCTACATGTGCACATTTTATATCCGTCAATTCCAGTAATCGTCAATTCTAATATATGTACCAAGTTACATCTGAGGTGGGTTTCCCCCCTCATGCCTCCCAAAATCACAAAATCATACTTTGAAATCAACTTTTCTAAAACATTATCATTCGTAAAACAATTGAAATCAAAGTTTGGCTAACCTCCTATGTGCTTTAAAAGTAAGTATCAATTCAAAAATATATAAGTAAATACAACTTGAGAAAAGAGTCCACTCACCGATTTGAAATTTGGTTGTCATTACTTTAGTTCGACGTAGGAGATTACGGTTCCTACAATGATCTATAATTGGTAAACTTGATCAGAAAATGGGCTGAGGAATATATTTCGAAATTAGGCTAAGTTTATCCAGTTGAGCAGTTTCTATCACTTCATAGCGTATCATACTTATATCATGATGTAATGTATGTGTGCGAGCTGATACGAGACCCTTAGGGTGAGATCTAACATGCTATGGTGAAACTGGAATGAGCTAAAATTGATTCTAGGGAATTTCTGTTCACGAGTCTGACGCTGCCTCTTGGCGTCGCATATGTTTAACAATCCATCCTTTGTAGGCTATCCGAGTTGTTATTAGGAAACATAGAATACACCGTCAAGTTTCCAAGGCGCACATCTCATGTCGGCATATCCACGATTCTTTACAACTGATGTGATCCACCCTAGGTGATCAGCTTTGGTCAAAGTCTTTAAGAATCGTGACTTACTCACATGGATACCTAAACCCCTTATAGTACACATATGGGCCGACGGATCCTATCTTGCTTTGCACTTGATTACTGAGTGCATCGGTCCACACCCAACGAGCATCTAGAGGCCAGAACATGAAAGATTTCTGATATACATGGCATCAAAGTGTGGAGGATCTCACACAAAATCAATATTATCCTCTAGTCAAAGGATTACATATGCTACTCGAATCGAGGAGATTCCTATTGATGGTGGTGTGTACTTCCAACTATTAGGAATCACATGTGAGTCATTCAGTATTCACTTCAACGAATACCCACATGTCTATACGAGTTTCCAAAACTCATGGTACATCGGGTTAAACTATTGGAACTCCAATTCTAATATACGACATGTGCTAGTCTTCCAGGTTGTAGGAATTCGACTGTATTCCAAAATCAATGACTAGGAATATTAATTTTAAGAATAGTTTACACCTAGTGTCAAAATTATTCTACGATTGATGTCATTCTTAGCATATCTATACATCAATCAAATACGTATAATGACAATACCATTAATAAGGTATGAAATGAAAAATATAGTTATTTTATTAATAAATAATAAAATATACAATTCGGATTGGCACTCCAAGGACCAACTTAATCAAACTCCCACTTGCTTAGTGCCAATCTGGACGGTACTATAGTCTCATCTCCTCCACATGTTTATCGAATAACTTAGGAGGTAAGGCTTTTGTAAGCGGGTCTGCTATGTTGTCTTGTCTTTGAACCTTCAGACCAGTATGTCTTTTCGTTCAACTATCTATTTAATTACGTTGTATTTCCTTTCCACGTGTTAGACTTGGAATGCGCCCTCGGCTCCTTAGCCTGCGCGATGGCTCCGTTATTATCACAGTACAATGGGATCGAATCTGTAATACTAGGCACAATGTCAAGTTCTGTGTGCCTAGTATTACGGATTCGATCCCATTGTATTGTGATATAAATTTCTAATCCAAACAGCTTCTTTAGCAGCTTCTAAAGCCGCTATAAATTCTGTCTCAGTGGTGGAATCAACTGATGAGCCTTGCTTTGAACAACGCCAACTAATCGCACCACCGTTAAGGGTAAATATGTATCCTGATGTAGATTTTCTATCATATGGATCTCCCTGAAAGTCGGAATCTGTATAACTCTTAACCTATAGCTCATTTTCTCCATATATCAGAAACTTATCCCTAGTACCTTTAAGATATTTTAGGATATGTTTCACGGCCATCCAATGATCATTACCTGGATCAGATTGATAGTGGCTGGTCACACTGACGCCGAAACTGATGTCAGGTCTAGTACATAACATAACATACATTATGCTTCCAATACAAGAAGCATATGGCAAGGTAGACATTCTAACTCCCTCTTCCTCAGTTTGAGGTGTCATTTTCTTCGAAAGATGTACGTCGTATCAGAAATGTACATTTTCTGCCTTGCAGTTGGTAAAACTGTACATTTCTAACATCTTATCCATGTACGTCGATTGTGACAACCATATAAGCTTCCTAACTCTATCTCGGTAGAGCCTTATACCTAGTATATAAGAAGCTTCACCCATATCTTTCATGGAGAAGTTCTTTCAAAGGTAATCTTTCAATCTTTGCATCATCCTTATATCATTTCCTATTATAAGGATGTCATCTATATACAAGACTAGGAAAACTATCATGCTCCCAGTCATTTTCTTATAAACACACGGTTCCTTATACATAGTCGGATCTGTTTCCTCCAAGAGGAGAACATCAAGGCTCACATCAGATGTTAAAAATAATCTCTCAAGAGGCCTTGATATTCTATTCGACTTACGTAGAACCTGTATTGTAGATCATTCACCTAGTTGATCTCTGGTTCCATCTCATGTTCCTTAATATCGGGATCAAACTCATCAAGTTTAATCTCTCTACAATTCCCACTTTCTCTTAAAAATACTTTTCAAGAAAAGTTGCAAAGCGAACAAAAAATACATTTCGTTGCTCGAAATCGTAGAATTGACACCTATGGAATTATCAGAATATCCAACGAACCTACATTTATACCTTCTGGGTGCTTGTTTATCCCGATGCGTAATTCTAACATATGCAGGATAACCTCAAACCTTTAAATGCCTAAGACTTGGATTTCTACCGAATCATATCTGATAGGGGGTCGTAGAAACAGCTTTCGATGGAACCCTATTAAGTATGTAGGTAGCAGTAAGTAAAGCGTAACCCCAAAGGTAATAATGAAAATCTGTATAGCTCATCATTGTTAGCACTATATCTAAAAAAGTATGATTTCTACGCTCAGACACTCCATTATGTTGATGTGTTCCTGGTGGGCTATATTGAGCGAGAATTCCATTCTCCCTTAAATAATTTCTGAATTCTTCCCTCATGTATTCACCGCCTCGATCTGATCTAAGACATTTGATGAATTTACTGGTTTGTTTTTCTACTTCGTTTCGGAATATTTTGAAATTGTCAAATGTTTCCAACTTATGTTTCATCAGATAGACATATCCATATCTAGATTTGTCATATGTGAAAGTCACAAAATATGTGGAACCATCATAAGTGACATGATTTAATGGACCACACACATCGCTGTGTATTAGCTCCAGTAAATCTCTAGCACGGTGTCCAACACCTTGAAATGGGGCTTTTTTCATCTTTCCTTGGATACATGACTCACAAATCGGATAAGGATCTAAGGTTAGATTTTCAATCAAACCATCATTTACCAATTTGGATAGACGTCTAACACCTATGTGGCCCAATCTCATATGCCATAATTCAGTATTATTCAGTTCAAACTTCATACTTGTATTTTTCTCTATATTAAAGACATCTCTACATGTTTCCAAAATATAGTGACCGTTAGATAAAGAACATTCACATTTCAATAAAAATACACATATTATTATATATTTTGTAATTACCAAAATATCCTCCAATGGTAGATATATTTATGAAATTACAAAAAAAAACCCTTATGTGATTTTGGATTAATCCAATTAATCCCAATAGGTCAAGTAAATAATTAATGTTATCCAATAACACGTAATTAATTTGATTGATAATTATAATATCAAATATTGTTTATTATCAAACATTATCGGTTACCCAAGTGCTCAACGAGTAACTTCATATTGTGAGACTCTCTGAGTTCAGACACGTTTGTCATATAATCCTAGCTCATATGTACACAATTCGGCCACCCTCGAAGTTTTGAAAAATACGAATAACCTTTCTGAACTATACAAGTCAAGGTCATCACATATGTTTAACAATCCATCTATTGTAGGTTATCTGAATTGTTCTTAGGTTACATAGATTACACTGTCAAGTTTCCAAGACGCACAACTCATATTGTTAACATGTTAACGATTTTTTACAACTAATCAGAACACCACTTTTGATATAAATGTGATCAACCCTAGGTAATCGGCTTTGGCCAAAGTCTTAAGAATCATGACTTACTCACATGAATATTTTAGCCCCTTATGGTTTACATACAGGCCTACAGATCATATCTTGATACACACTTGATTAACTAGTACATCGCTTCACTCCCAATGAACATCTAGTGATCATACCATGAAAGGTTTTTGATATACATGGCATGAAAGTGTGGAAGATCACAAAAAAAAAATCAATATTATCATATAGTCAAAGGATCATATATGCTACTGAACTTGAGGAGATTTTTATTGACGGTGGGTGTGTTTCCAACTATTAGGAATCACATGTGAGTCATTCAACATTTGCTCCAACAAATACCCACATGTTTATATGAGCTTACATACTCATGGTCCATTGGGTTATACCATTGGAACTCTAATTCCAATATATGACATGTGCTAGTCTTCTAAGTTATAGGAATTCGACCATATTCTAAAACCAACGACTATGAATATTTACTTTAAGAATAGTTTATAATAGTAATACTATCACAATGTCGGACCATCTAGTGTCTAGTATTACTAGATGACTATTCTAATAATGATTTCATTCTCAACATATTTATATATCAAATTTATATGTATTATGATATAATAAATACCATTACCAAGGTCGAAATAAAATGTATTTATTTTATTAATAAATAATAAAATATAATATACAATACATTATTGAGATTGGCACTCCAAGCACCAATCCAATAAGTGCCAGATATATAAAGATAAATGAGATATGTGTCATTCGCCAATTGGGCCACGTGTCGCATGTCGATTGGGCTACGTATTGCACGTCGATTGGTTCCACATGTCGCATGTCAATTGGTGCCACGTGTCAGTCCCTAAAAAATATCTTTTCACCCCCTGAAGTTGTTAGGGTTGGTGCTCTAAATGGCAATTTCTTATGTATTTCTCTGTAAATACTCTTGTAAGTATTTTATTAATAAATAAAATAAACATTTTCTATAATATGAATTATTTTCTTATATAGTAAATACGTAAATGACCATAGAGTTATTGGTTATGATACAGTTATAAAAGCGTGGCAACTGACATTGAGCAGTATCATAACAATATCATTCTTTAACTATTTTATGACTTGGAAATCCTAACCTATAAAATGTTTTCTTCAACCACCTTTTATGTTTTTATTGAAGTTAATTGAGCAACTATTGTTCAATTTTTTTTCGAGTAAATCACTTCTCTGAAGAATCAACCTTGATCCTCCCATGAGATTTATTCTCCATTAACTATCAACATCATAAACACCAAAACCAACCAATACCCAAATTATTAGAGTTTAAAGGTGAAGATTGATCATAGAGTTTCAATAATTAAATAGCGAATTCGTTTAATGGATTTACAATAAGAGACTTTAGAACTCTGAAGAATGAAGCTTAGTGCGAATTTGGAGAGTCGTTTAAGCTAATTGTAGTTGGGGGAGTTCTGTCGATAAAGTTTTGGTTCCATGTAATGACCCGTATAATTATTTTCTTTCATTTTCTTTCTTTTTTTAAATATAAAGAGACCAACAGTTTAGAGGTGTTCATTTGTTTTATTTTTTATTTTTAAACTCGCGTGAATCAGACAAAATCTTAATATGAAACTCAAAAAATAAAGAGTGGCGGGTCAGTAGTCATACGAACCAACTCTAACATAATAAATTGACAATTTATACAAATTTATCATTCTTGTGATGAAAGTATATAAATTGATGTAAAAGTTTTAATGTTTAATTTGTTTATTATGTTGTTCTGTTTTTATTTAGAAATATGAATTTACCAACATGGTGTCGAAGTGGAAAGAGTATATCGATCTTGTAATTCATCTTATACCTAAGTAGTTATAGGTGTCAATCTATTTTTCTTCCTATCACGGGAACACAGAGTGTACAAATTATTTTATTTTATTAGGTTTTTTTCCTAATTATGCTCGAGTGCACGAGCTTAGGAATTAAATCTAATAGTGCTCTAAAAATTGTGCATGTCATCTTGAAAGGAACCTCGGTGCACGGGTTTCCTTTTTTTATTTCAGTAAACTGCAATTTGCTCGTCTGGTTATTGTATCAAATTATTACATATTGATCTTGTAACTTTGCGTTTATATTATAACTTATCTTCCCAGACCCGGAACACCGGATCCGGGTTAAAACCTGAATTTGTAAAATCGAGATTCAGGCCGGGTTACAACCCGGACTGGGTCCGGTACCCAAAATCACAAGAAGTTAAAAATAATAATATTAATAAAAAAGGAAAGGATAAGTGGACCAAAAGGTAAAAAAAGGGGCAGTAACAATCTAAGCTAAGTTGCAGCACCAAGAAAGTTCCAGGAAAGGCTCCAAACTGGCTCTGTTGGAAATTCTGGTTCACTTTACTAGTTCGAGTTGCCATGATGAAATTCAAATGCAATACATGTAAAAAGCAAAGTGGTAACAGGGAATACAACAAAACACACATTTTATTGGTACGAGAAAATTTAAGCTTCAAAAGGAAACTTAGCTATGAGCTCACTACGTTACATTTACAATGGAACTCTTTAAAACTTACCACCCAAAACAGCAGCCGCGTGACAGATTTGTAATACATTCTTCTTCATATATTATATAAATACAGAATTGTCCTCGTGTGGCCAGCCAAGTTTAGTCTGAATCTTGCGCTGAATCAAAGTAAAATAATCCATGGATTATTACCACTTTTTAAGGAAACCTAAAACGAAGAATTGCACATCCACAGACACCAACCGACAGAGATAAAAGGAGAGACTTACTGCTCAAAATAAAGCCTTGAAGCACGCTCTGGGCTCTTTCAACCTGCTCTGGAGTGCCTGATATTTGAATGATTTTTTGTGTCCCCTCTGGTTGGTCTTCTACCAGTGATACGGTGGCACCAGACATCTGTTTCGCGGAAAACAGGTCAAAAGACCGACCGACTTCATCAGACGTAAACTTGGACAAAATTTATTAGGTTGATAAATGCAAGAGGAGGCTCACCTCGCTAAAACGTGCAAGTAAAGTCTTTGATTTTGTTATAAGCTTGGGAACAGCATACTCTGGTAAGACAACTTCGAGTGTACTCCTAGTGACAAGTGCTAGTGGGACTCTGAGAATAAATGATATATAAGAGGGTCTTTGATTATTGACGTAATAATTACAAATAGATATCCAGGAAATTTCATGTAGATACTAGATTTTATGTATGGCTACTTCATTTTTAGAAGGCCTAACAGAAAAAGGGAGCTGAAATGTGCTACCTAGTAATTGGAGTTGGCACATCTTCACGTTGTTCACTCTCATTCTGCTTCGGAGTTTCACTGACAGACGCTACAGCTTCCTGCAAAATGAAGGGCAACTTAGCAGAATCTAGACAATGGAAAAACTACAACATTGAATGACCAGTTATAAATATTCCAATGCAGTTCATCTCTGCAGCACAGAAGATGAATTGCAAATTTTCCATATAGGAAAACAGTTATTCTGAGCTCCATTCTTTATCCTGGACTTGACAATTATAGCTGTTGAAAACAATTTTCATAAATTTGAGCAGAAGTTAAGTTGGGCTAGTTAGTAATTACACATTCCCTTCCAAAAAACCATATATATCAAGCATAATTTGAATTCCAACAGTAAGAACTACCTTTGATGGCTGTGATGTCGCTGCAGTTTGCACACTCTGATGTGTTGCAGCAGGAGCGTCAGTAACAGTCTGAGCTTCACGAGCAGGAGTTATATCATTAGGAGAAGCTGCCTCAACTCCTCCAGAGCTCCCAGCAAGGCCTGCCACAGATATAGAAGATGGTGGCGTCTCCTTTTGAAAGAAATCCCTATACAAATAACTCCGCAGTCTTGTTGTCACCTCCACAAGAGCATCACGAGCTGCTTTTATCTCCCCTACAATCTGTTCAAATAATAGCCAAAACTGATCATACGCTAAATCTTTATTAGGCATTAAGAGGCACCAAGTTTCAAACCAAAAATTCAATTGATAAACGTAAATAAGGGCCTCTCCAACAAACAAGGCAGTGTTAATATGCACCAGGATAAAATGTACACAAACAAATGAAAGAGGCATTCAGCAGTGGCAACTGAATGCGGCATCGGGAATGTCCACATGAAGCATCCGATAATTATACAAGAAAATCAGATAGAGAAACGACTTTGACAGAGAACAAGAATCATGTGCATATGCATTTCATGTCATTGTATTTATGAGAACTTATCTCGATTACAGATTCCATTGCACAAATATTAGCAGAATATTTGGAACACCATACAGCATGACAGATAATTATTACATATAGTAATGACAAACCTGTACAAGCTCATCAGTCCCAGATACGCAAGCTGGGACTTCTTCCCTTGGCAGTATCTGTATGTTTGCACCAGTTGATCTCCTCATTTCAGATAACGATCCATCTCTTCCCTCTAAACAACCAATTTCACTAGATGGGACAAGTAACCTAGTAGTTATTATGTTGTCTTTATCCGCAACAAGATCGACAATGCGAGTCTGGATATGCAACAACGCTTCCTGAGCTGGAAAAAGCTCATCATCAGGACCCTATGACAGACAAAACCCAGAAGATATGTCATGACCCTTAATCGTTTTGATAGGAAAAATAATTTCAAGTCCATTACCCATAAGGAAGAGATAAAAGAAAAGAGCGAAAAACAGTTAGGTTAGTCGGTAGAAATTTCAAAAATAATTAGCCAGACTGAGTTAGCCAGAAAGGAATAAGTTAAGAAATAGCATTATTGCCAAAATACCAGATAAATGAAAAACCAGCAACTGATCACCTAAATTATAGCACACGCAAAAGACATGAAAAGTACCTCCTCAGAAGAAATTGTAATTATTTGCTCATCTGACCCGTCCACAGGATCAGCAACCTTCACATCAACACCGATTTCATTTTGAAGCAGTTCTAGAAAGCCCTCAGACTCTCCGACGACTCTATCAACCTTGTCAACTGGACAAAGCATTCGGAAGACAAGGTCCTCACCATGAAAGGGCTGTCCACTATCCGACATGGGAGCAGCCCCAGCTTCCATTGGAAACCGGAGGGGCGTGGGCCATAGTTGTTATTACTTCTGTAATTGGAGCCAGAAAATCGTCCCCCTTCCATAGATGATCGTCGAGCTGTATTGTTCATGTGAGGAATATAATCATCATCAGGGAAAAAGCGGTCTGGTGAATGTAATCGTCCATGAAAATGACCACGGTCACGATGTTGACTTTCTCTCAAGCGTGAAGAAATAATTGCTACAGCATTCTTCACATTATTAATATCACCAAGTACCTGCAAGACAAAGATGTCATGAGATGAAGCCATATGACTAAATGCTTCCTCCTTTAAGGGGAGAAGGAGAGACAAATCTTATTGAATTTTCAGAAAATTATATATTATAACAAATTAACAGTTCAATTTCGATTAGTTGATGTTCTTTCTAGATAGTGGCTATGAAACACGCAACTTGGGTATATAAAAATTTGGACAGTCAATTTTGTGGCATCCACAAGAAATCCAATTGGCACAGGATAAAGATTCTTCAGCATTACAGAGGCATTGCTGTAGAATAAGGTAGGACGAACATACACCAGGACATTGCAGGTATTAATTTGAATGAAATTATACCTGTCAATGTTGATAAACTCAAGGCGACCTTGAATCACTCAACAAAGTATCATTTTCAGCAATTTAATAATAATGTGTAAACTAATGTTAACAAGTAGAAATCCTCAAAGAGTATTAACTTCACAGGCATCATGCTATGAAATGCACAAAACTCAACCCAAGTCAAGAACACAATGCAAGGTAGGCAGTCAAGTATTTGATTGCCAACACTTCAAATTTGTGATAAAAACATTAGCCTCTGCATGTTCTTCATCTTCGTCATTGCAGGCTTATGTTAAAGTACCAACATTTCAAAATTGCATAAAAACTTGTAGACCATATTCAGAAGCAAGCAAAGAAAAGCATTCTAGGGACAATGTCTTATACAAACTTCTAATGAAACATTTTATAAATGAATCACGAATATACGTAAAGAGCCAGCCTTGAAAAAATCATAGATTAAACCATTATTCATTGTGCAAGGAACAACCACAATGTTTAAAACTGTCCAAGTCAACTTGTGCATCTGAGTCTTAAATCTTAATTTAGTAACAAGCAAGCATATAAAATCCAATCCACTATCAAATAAGTGAAGCAGTCAATGTATCTCCAAAAGCAGAGCATACACTACTCTCTCCGCGACCTCCTCGTAAAGCTAATGGATAACACATATATCAAACGAATTCATTCAATTAATGGTTAAACAGACACAACCTGAACAATCTCCTCGGACATGGAAACGCAACGAGGCAGTGAATTGTCTCTAGGTAGAATCCTAATCTGAGTCTTGGTCTCCATCCTCATTTGCTCAATAATTTTACCCCCTTTCCCCAACAAACACCCAACATGCATTCTCGAAACAACCAATCTCGTCGCCACTCTATTCCCTCCTCTAAACCCCCCGCCGCCGCCATACTCATCATCCTCCTCCTCCGCCCCATAAAACCCTCCACCACCGGCGGCGGCGGCGGCGGCGTCACTCTCAAGAATCCTATCATGAATCAAAAACAAGGCCTCCTGCGCGGGACTAAACGAAGGCATTCTCCCTTCAGGATCCCTCCTCCTGGTATCAGAAATCTCAATGATCCTCTCGTCGTCCCCCGGGATCAACTCGTGCACGTTGATCCACGCGCCGGTGTGCTGCCTTATGGACTTTATAATACTACCTGACTTCCCAATCACGCCGCCGGCTTTCATGTCGTGGCAAAGAATGCGGTACGTCGTCGTCACCATCAGAGACGGATCCTTAGGGTTTGTGGATCCACGATTGTTGTTGCCGTTATTAGTGTTGTTGTTGTTGTTGTTGTTGTTGTTGTTGCCACGGTGGCGGTAATTATTGGGTTGGTAATAATGGTTGTACCGAGGTTTGGTTCTACCCATGGTATCTCCATCGTAGTCTTGGTGGTCGTAGTAGTAGTTCCTCTTAGATCTAGATCTGTCCATCGTTTAAGTAAAGATTCAACGGTCCAGATTCAATCAATACAACTAAGTCAGTAAGAGTCTTATGGGTTTCTGATAAATTCTCTCTCTCTGTCTAATTCCAAAACTGCCGCTACTGGTCTTGTGATTGTTTCTCGGGAAAGTGAAGGAAAATGTTGGTTCTCGTTTCGCTGAACACAGTGTCTTAGTCTTAGATATATAGGAGGAGGATGATTGGATGGCTTAGATTGAAAGTTGAAACCCAAACCACACTCCACTCGATCTTCAGTTCTGTGCTTCTTGTTTGATAGATGCTTTGCTTTCTTGGCAGTGGAATCCTGGAATGGGGGAAACTCCCAGTGGGTTAAAAAGTAGAAAAACAAAAGCTGATACGACGTCGTTTTATTAACCTTGGTAAGCTAAATTATGCTTTTTGCTCTCCCTAATATAGAGAGAGTTAAACATCCATAAATTAATACTCGATAAATTAATAATCTCTCTCGTTTACAAAATTAGTAATTTTGATAAATTAATAAGATAATAATTTTTAAGAAAACCATTATATAAATGTATAGTCTCGTTGATATTATAAATTAATAATTCTTTAAAATTACAAACATAACTAGGATAATTTAGTAAAATATGAACCTATTGTTATTATTATTTTTTTGAAATTTAAATCTAAGTGGATTTCATTTCTAACTTTTCACATTACATTCAAAAACTCCAGTGGATTTCAAAAAAAAAAAAAAAAAAACTTCAATATCGTCTTCTCGAACTGCAATAAAAATTATGAATAGTTGTTGATGCTGTTATGAGTGTTTTCTTTTACGTGATTGCTTCCAAAGGTATCGAATCATCCTCAACTTCATCCTCATAGGATTTTCAATGACACTAGCTACAATTTCTTCTAAATTTTGGATCTCTGAACATTCATCATTTTCACCCTGGTAATCCAACAGGTGGTTGATATTCATTTTATCATGGTAACCGAGATCATTAATCTTGTTTCCAAGATTTGGATCACTGAACATGCATCATTTTCACTCTTTAAATTGACAAATTATTAATTTATCGATTAATTAATATATCTCTAAATTAATAAAATTTCATGGTCTCAATATTATTACTTTATAGAGGTTTTTCTATATACACACACACAGGGTCAAGCTCATGTAAGGTTCATATGAATTTTATATGAACTGTAAGGGCAGATAAAGACAAAAAAGTCTTCGATTTTTTAGCTGAATGTGGACTGTAAGGGGCGCGGCTTGGTGGTGTAAGGCTCAGGATCTGACTTTCAGATCATGGGTTCGAATCCATGAAGTGCATTTCTTGTAAAAGTCTGAGACAGCTGGGGGTTTTACTTATTCTGCTTAAGCCCGGAAGAGGTGGTTTGACAACGGAATTTCCAACGATTTCAAAAAAAAATGTGGACTGTAAGGTGTGGACTAGAACGTCCATATCTTACAATACATATAAAGTTCACTTAAAGCTAAAAGATTAAAAAAAAATTATATGTCATACAATCCACATAAAGTCCACATGAACCTAATCTGAGCCTCCTCTGTATATATAGATATATTTTAAGCTTGGTAAGCAAAATTTTGTTTTATGCCTTTATATAACTTTATTTTGATAAAAGTAATTAGTTATTAACATAAATTTATTAGTCATTAATGTAATATTCTAATTATTATGAGATTGTTAACTTACATATACATATTGCAACAATGGTAGACTTAAGTGACAGTCTCTAAGGGAGTTTTGGGTAATTACCATCCAAATAATTATGTTGCTTATCTTCATATATTTCACTTTCATCCCACCCAAATTCTAAAGTAAATGCAACCCATAAGATTTGAACCCATAATTTTTTACTTCTACGGTAAGAGTTAACACAACTAAACTATTATTTGGGAATCATCTAAATTAGGGATGGCAATCAAGATGTCTCATTCGGTCTCCATTATGATTTGGGATGCAAAAATCTTCTCAAATCCTAATCGATTTTTGAATAAGAACAAAAAACATATTGAATCTCATACCAATGGTGTGGGATCCCGAATAATAGTTGGATTTTATTCGCGACGATTTTTATCATGAATCCCATAGCGGATGGTACGGGATCCCAAATCTAAATAACTACATAAATATTTTATTTATCCTGAATCTGATACCGAATGATACAAGATCCCAAATCCAAATAACTACATAAATTTTTGAATAATGTCATAAAATTGGTTATTTCAAAAGTTATTTAATTTTAAAATAAATTTAAAAAATTTATGTAATATTATGTAAATTAAAATTAAGGAAACAATATTTATTGTTTAAATATTTTTAATATATTTTCATTTTAGGTAGATTTCCTAATTAGTCTAAAACCATAAAATATCTTTCAATTCAATCCAAACAAAAAAAGATTTATCTCATTCAGTCCACCTATATGTAAATGACATAATTATGGATAGTAAAATAGGTAATAACAAGTTTGTCACTGGAAAATAATAAATAACTAACAAAATGAAAATAGCTTGAGAGAGTATTAGCCAATTTGGCTTTTTTTTTTCCAACATTAAAATTAAAAACTAAATATCTTCTAAATTATAAAGTGTTTCAAGAAACAAATTACATATTATTGATCTAAAAATAATAAGCTTTAAAATAAGTATTTTGGTCAATATTTTTCGGCCAAAAAAAAATAAAAAATTATCCCTATATTTATAAGTTACATATGAGATGTTTTCAAACATTCATATCTTCTTCATTAGGAATCCAAATCACAATATGTAAAATGCTATATATTGTTAACATTCTACTACAATAAAATTGACTTTTAGTGACGGAAATTTTCGCAAAAGCAGAGCTGAAGAGTTGAATAATGGCAAAAGCAGAGCCCAACAGTTGATCGATCGTATATTGTTCTTTGTTGTGAGTTGAGAGCTGAAGAGTTAAGACCTGCGGCAATGAGATGAAGATGAAGATTTTGATGAAGAGTCGGTTTTTTTTAGATAAAGATTTTGTTTGATAAAAGAAAAGATCATGGGTTTTTAGTGTAAAAAAAAAAAAAAAAAAAATTGCGTGGGAAAACGAAAATTTCCCACTAAAAACGACCATTTTAGTGGCGAAATGTAATCTCGCCACTAAAAACGACTATTTTTAGTAAATTTCGCTATTAAATTTTTATGGCGAAATTTATTTCCCCACTAAATTTTCGCCGTAAAAAGTGTAATTTCTTGTTGTGTTCATACCTACAACTTTCATTAACGAACATCTCTCAAATAAGGACTTCAATGATGTCAAAAATCAGTTTCAAAGCCATTACGCCGTCACAGTCACAGTCACATCACACGTACATCTTAATAATAATGTCAGTCATATACATAATTTTCAGTCACATTTCTCAGTTATATTAACAATTATAAATACTTAATCACATTTTCTTAGTCACAAACACAATATTCAGTCACATTTCTTAGTTACAATAACAATTATAAATACTCAATTACAGTTACAATATCAATCGCAGTTATAATGTAATTTTACATATTTAAAAATATATGTGAACATGTTCAACCTTTAAAAAATATTATTGATCACTGTTCACGTGAACAATAATCTAAAAACATATTTGAAGTCAAATCCTTAAAAAAATATGAACGGTGAAATTTTCAATGCTTACCATGAATAATAATTTTTTTTTTAAAAAAAAGGTTGGAATAGAGATAGGTAAAATAAGAATATAATTTTGATCAAAATCAACTTAGAATTATTATTTTGTACTAAATAGGAAGAAATTTCAAAAATTAAGACTGCCTATGAAACTCAATAAAAGCTTGTAATTTTCATGAATTGGTTATGCTGGAAATGAATTTTAATAATTGTATATTTCATAAATTCTTACTTTTTGAAGTATACTTATTGCTTAAATATTTATTGTTGAAGTAATCTTAGAACTAATTATACTTATTACAAACATTAAGTAAATTTATTGTTTAAATTAAATTAAAATGCTATTTATTATTTAAAATCTTTCAATAAACAGCCATTGTTAACAAATTACATGATCAATCGAATGAGATATGAAATTTTAAAAAATTAAATTAAAGAATGTTTAAACATCAAGCAGCGACTTGCTATTATCTTAAAAGTTAGGTAGTTGAGTGAATTTTTCCGTCTCTTATTTGAAAATAATTAATGAATACTTCAAAAATCAAATTAAAAAGTTTCGTGACATTATTCATTAAGTAGCTATGTGGTAAAATTTAAAGTTCAAGTAGTAGCATATATTTTTTAAAAAAAGTTAGGTACATTTTTTTATTATAAATTATTTGTGTCATTATGAAAATAATTGGAAGGATCAATATTAATTCTAAATTGCAATTAAGAAAATTTGTTGATATTTCCCCCACTTTTTGTGTAATATAACACCTTACTTTCGAACTTCTTAATTGTAATTTTCTGCCAAAGGTAAAATGACTAAAAGAGACAAAGAAATATATATACACACATATATTTTTTATAACTCTCATATTAATAAAAATCATAATTTCATATTAAAATTAACATCATGACTCACAATTTTATGAGATGTCATGACCCATGCTATTATGCTTTTTGCAGAGAAAAATGATATTTGTACAAAACAACGATAAATGGGGGAATAAAATAGCCTCTAAAACTACGCATTCTTGAATGTTAAAAAAATTGAAAAAAAAAACAATAAAAACTAAATAATTTTGAGAGTTATTTTGTCAATATTTTATACAAAAATTGCTATTTTGTAAAATCACCATATTAAAGAAATAATTGAACAAGATACACAAGATTATTTGGACAGACTCTTAGAAATAAATAAATAGATAATTTAACAAGATCAACATAAC
>SKCR01034402.1:0-59960 GCA_019454045.1 Zanthoxylum bungeanum
GTCATACGTCATCAGTGAATCTTTGGGAAGCGACCCATTAGATTCTCGGATATGTTGGCAGTAAATTCGGTCGTCGGACTATCTGAACACGTAAGTACCTCGTACTACGTTTATACCGATTTACAAGAAAGTTGGCCTCTAGCAAAGCGCCATGCCTACCCAATTCTCCGGAAAAATCCTTAAATGAATAAAGGATCTATATCAGGCGTAGTATACGTAGTATTGCGTATTTCTGTCCAGTATCGGATGATCACGTGCTAGGACTGGGGCTGGAATTTTGTCTGCCCCGTACGAAGCACATGTCGGATGTCTGGTGACTAGTCTTTATAATCGGATAAACATGACCTAGTCATAATATCCCGATAGCTGTAGCATTTAAGAGAACCAGTCCCGTATCCTACGTGACCATCATCTCCATATGATTGGAGTGAAACTTAATCTTGACATCACACCCAACACACTACGATTCTCAATATACCCAGCATTGGCGTACACAGAACCTGTTAAAGCCCTGGACGACCGCAACCAAAGTATATTGATTGTCGCAAGTATTAGTGGTGCAAGTCTCAGGTTAAGACCAAATACACCTACCCTAATTTCGGACTTCCATAGACACATAGTCATACTACCAATGAAATTCCGAGGGGGTCTATCCAGAGCGAAGATGTTTCTCGTACCATCGGTAAAACACAACCTCCTATTACACTTGCATGAGTATCTTATACCCCAAATATATGAGAACTATGCCGTTGTGCCCTCACAACGCGCACAAGTGTAATACTAGTCTTTTACGCATTTATCGATGTCCAATCATGACAATGCTCTGACTATGGATATTTTATGATTTATCCTTCGTGGACTGATATTGTCTCATATCATTCTCTTCCAGGAACAAATCATAGTGACCTCCTATCATTTATATTTCTAGGTGATCTAATCACAATGATAAGAGTGCAATCTCCTTTGTCACATAGTTAATTTGTACAACAACACCATGATCTGTACAAATAATGACGTTATGGGTCATAATTGTCCAACAATTCGATCATTACATCGCCACGATATATGATCCGAACGAATCAGATGAATATCGAAGAATATATCTGGATCGTTTATGAGACCATTAATTCTTTAGCCTGTGCTAAAGCCTAGCTCATATGCTAACAGAACTATTCTAATCTAATTAGATTTATTATCGACCCGAAGGCTTCTATTGCTGCCTCAGCTAAGCAATAATGCGCATTAGTTGTTTATTCAGTAACAGTATCTTACTTGGAAGATTTGCAGCTTACTGTTCCGTTATTCAAACTGTATAGTACGTTTGTGACTTATAGTCGTTATATCGGTTTGGAAACTTGCAGTAGTGATCCCAGTCACTCCAAGTTCTCATTTCTCCAAAGATTAAGACCACATCATTAGCTCTCTAAGACCGCATCTTTAACCTGTTGGAAAATTATGACCCATAGCGTCACTATTTGTACAGATCATGGTGTTGTTGTACAAATTAACTATGTGACAAAGGAAATTGCACTCTTATCATTTATGATTAGATCACCTAGATATATAAATGATAGGAGGTCCCTATGATTTGTTCCTAGATTGAAAATGATATGAGACAGTATCCATCCACGAAGGATAAATCATTAAATATCCCTAGTAAGAGTATTATCGAGATTGGACATCGATGAATACGTAAAAGACTAGTATTACACTTGTGCGCGTTGTGAGGGCACAACGGTATAGTTCTCATATATTTGGGTATAGGATACTCATGCAAGTGTAATATGAGGTTGTGTTTTACCGATGGTACGGGAAACAGCTTCGCTCTGGATAGACCCCCTCAGAATTCAATTGGTAGTATGACTATGTGTCTATGGAAGTACAAAATCAGGGTAGGTGTATTTGGTCTTAACCTGAGACTTGCACCGCTAATACTTGTGATAATCAATATACTTTGGTTGCGGTCGTCCGGGACTTTAACAGGTTCTGTGTACGCCAATGCTAGGTATATTGAGAATCGTAGTGTGTTGGGTGTGATGTCAAGACGGAAGTATCACTCCAGTCATAGTGGAGATGATGGTCACGTAGGATACGGGACTGGTTCTCTTAAATGCTGCAGCTATCGGGATAAAATGACAATGTCAGGTTTATTCGATTATAGAGACTAGTCACCAGACATCCGACATGTGCTTCGTACGGGGCAGACACAATTCCAGCCCCAGGCCTACAACGTGATCATCTGATACTGGACAGAAATACGCAATACTACGTGTACTATGCCTGATATAGATCATTTATTCCTGTAAGTATATTTCCAGAGAATTGGGTAGGCATGGCCCTTTGCTAGAAGCCAACCTTGTCATGTAAATCGGTAAAACGTAGTACTTGGTACTTACGTGTTCGGATAGTCCGACAACCAAATTTACTGCCAACATATCCGGGGATCTCATGGGTCGCTTCCCAAAGATTCACCGATGACGTATGACTCGCACTCTAAATTAATATGGGATTAATTAGAAGAGAGAGAAAATTAATCTAGGATTAATTACGGAGATATTTTATCTGGGATAAAATATCATTTAAAGAGAAAGAGCGATTAATTTGGAATTAATCGATTAATTAATATATTCGATATATTAAACGAAATTGGATTTCGATGGGGAATTAAAATTAGATTTTAATTCGGGCGAACGAGTTAATTTAGAATTAATTCGTTAGCGATGTGAATAGTAATTATGCTTGGCATGATTATTTTTAAATTAGATTTAATTACGTCGCACAGAAAATTCGTTAATTTAGAATTAGCGAACCCGAGCCTGAGATTATTTGCGAGCGCATTCGAATTTCGAATTCGAGTGCGGCACGCAAGTCAAATCAAGCGTCAAATCGCTAGTCGCATCTAGCATCACATCATTCGTCATTCAAGTGATGGATGTCTTTCACTTTGAGTGATTGACGCAAGTCACTATTCATGAGTGATGTGAATTGATTGAGATTGATTGGTTTAAATTTTTGACTTTTTGAAAGCCAAATTCATGGCAAATGAATTTGAAATTCAAATTAGTGTATTAGATACACTTTAGCCATCAACCAAATCATCTCTCTCTCACTTCTTCTCCTTTCTCTCCACTAGCCCAAGGGGCTAAAAAACCATCTGGTTTTCTGTCAAAAACCGAGAGCCATTAGGAAGCTTAGAGTCGTGATTTTGTGGCAAAATCGGGAGTGCTAGCACACTACGAAGTCATGCGAAGGTAATAGGGAAGTATACCCATGAGCTTGGAATCGTTTGACGAAGCTTGAGCTTGGATTCTTGAAGCTTGATGATCGAAAATGGGGACTGGTTGCAGCTCACTGCCGAGTCCACTGCCTAGCAAAAAATGAATTTTTTTTCTTGCCGCGTCACTAAACCGATCGATGTAAGTATTCCGCATCCGTATTTCCTTCCATTGAGTGATTCTCACTCAAGATCCGAGACTGGCATTGGCTTGTTGGCCAAAGTCAAGGCCTTTGTCCATCGAGGATGTGTTTGAATCACGAAGGCTTTGTTACATATTGGTGTCTTGTCTAAGTTGTGGTTTGTTGGCCAAAGTCAAGACCATTTTTTGTCCATCGACATTGATTACGAAGCTTTCCATGGTCAATGGGTCGCGCTTAATTGGGATCACTAAGTTTGTTGTGCCAAAGCAAAGGCTTAGTTGATTCAGAGGAAAAAGGTTAGGTAATACATTGGATGTATTGGCATATATAAGATATATGTTTCGGACTTGGATGTCTCCCTCCTGGATCTAGGAATTGGATTGGATCCAATTTATCTTAGAGATCTACCTAGTTAATTATCATACAATTTGTTGGACAAAGTCAAGATTGTGTGATATTTAACGGGATCCTAGCCCGCTAGGAAACACGGTTTCCCGAGTACTCGACAGAGGGTTAGAGGCTCGCCAAAAAATAGTGGGAGGCAAGAATTGAATTTGCAATATTCGTTTAATTACTTGCCATACGTGCTCAAAACAAATATCATTCGTCAAATAAATTAAATGTTAGTTGGACTAATATTTAAATGTTATTTTTAATAAATAGTTGGACTATATTCAAACGATCCATTTATGGTTGATTTTATAATTGGATTATAGTAATCAATATAATTGATTTTAATCTATTAAATTATAGTTGATTAAATAGTTGGACTATTGTAATCATTATAATAAATAGTACTTAAATCGTTGATTAAATAGTTGGACTATTAGAATCAAGATAAAATTGAAAGATTGACATTTAAAACATAATCCTATGGAAAATGTATTTAAATGATTTAATTTTCAAATTGGGAATAATTTCAGGATAGTCGTGAAATATAATAAGTTACTTTATTTAATAAAATAACATATTAAGCCTAAAGCCCAGAGTTAAGCAAATAGTAGAGTATAATCTTTGGAAGATTTATGTGATGATAACTTAAGTGCTTAATCCATTAAACTTGTCGCAGTAGACTCCTTAATTTCTGAATCAGAAAAAAGGATTAGTTCTTTAAAGTATGATAATGAAATTGAAGGATCTTCATAAATCTATACTTATATCTTAGAAGTACTAAATTGTAAAAATAACACTTGGAGAGTTAATGACTATTCTCAAGGAGATAAAGTCAAAATTTGCAATAAGGCAAGTAGCGCAAAGCGCACCTTATTTCGATATTCTAGAAACCCAAGGCTTGGCCAAAGGCTTCTGGAGTGTGAAAAGGGGCAAAGGCAAAATCATTATTGTCTTCTGGGAAGATAAAGGACATATCCCAAAATGTCTGCCTAAATTATGGCAAACGGGATCGCGGAAGTGTGACTGCCGTTTGGACAAAGCAGACATGAAGGAATTGAAGACTGGGCAAGGCTCTGACTTCAAATATGTTTGTCAAGATTATGTTCATTACTAGTATTAAAATTGGATTTTAAATACTTAGTGTGGTACATAAATATGTACAAATGATCAGAATCTGCTATGAACAGGATACTGACTTCAGTTTGAGATTTATCTGCGAATTGGAAAACGGGACGAAATTCGATGTTTTAACCGCAGGTACCTAAATTTTAGGAACTACCCTCGGGTTTGTACCTAAATTTAGAAACTGTTATAATGTAACTAGTTTGACTAGAGACATTATCTCTATATCAGTGTTTGACCCGCTGCAGGTGAACCTTTATATTCTAAAACACTAAAGTATTTTATTATATAAAGATGATATTGAGATAAACACATTAGATGTGAACAACAGCATTTATATTTTGAATATAAATAAATCTCGAATATATAATATGACAAACAAATAGCTCAACTGATTTGATCAGAAGAAACTCAATTGTGGCATTGTTGTCTGGGACACAATTAAACAAGAATCGTATATCCATACTTTTGAAGAGTGGATACTAGGACTATTTTGATTCTATTCAAATAAAGTCTACGAATCTAGTTTATTAGGCAATGTGCCTATAACACTATTTACTTGGTAAAAGTGTAAATGCCACCAATCTGTTAGCCCTAGTTCATAGTGAAGCAAGTGGGCCCATGTCTAGCTAGGCTAGAGATGGATATGAATTTTGTGACCTATACGGATGTGGCATCGCGTTATGGTTATGTGTTTCTTTGGAACAAAAATCGAAAACTTTTAAGTTCTCGACACGAAAATAGACAAACAGATCGGCTATAAGTATTATACCGTCACGGTAAGACCGTAATGGAAAATACTTAAGCAATAAGTTTCTATTATACTTGAAAGAGTAAAGTATTCTTTCAAATGAGGACTCCTCCCAGATACGTCAGTTTGACGGTGTGTCCGAATAGAGTAAACGAATTTTGTTGGACATGATAAGGTTAATCATGAGTCGCTCTGAGCTACCATTTCCTTCAACGGATAAGCTTTAAACAGTGCAAACTTATTTAGAATAAGGTTCCATAATAATCTGTTTGACAGATTTCATATTAGATATGAACGGGAAAGAAACCGGGTTTCTCATTCCTGTAAATTTGGGATGCTAGGCATATGTTTGGATGATACCAAACTAAAACCCAAATTGGATAAGTGCCAATTGTAGGTATCCTAGGGATACCAAAGTATAGTACTTATACATCTCACCAGAGAACAATTTATTGTTGCTCACCATGCGGCGTTTTCCTAAGAGGAATACCGATATGCAGTGGTAAGTGGGAGGATAGTAAACTCGATGAAAATCAGAATATACTATTCCTGGCACCGAACCTTAATGGAACACAAATAGTTCATCAAGGATGAAACTATACCATTAATCTTCGAATACACAAGAACCGCGTAAGTCGAAGAGAGTCAGAAAACAACCTGGGTATGGGTTTCTAATCTCACATCATAAAGATGTCTATCTTATTGAGGAATACCAACTGACCAAGTATGAGGAAGTGATACAAGGTATCGAATCTCTATTATGACAAAGTGTCATGAATCCGAAATGGATTCCATGTATATCAACAAGTTTGGATACTAGTTGATGTACCGCATGGCATTGTGCCTATTGGTACTTATAAGTCTTCAAGGAAGACATACATAGATGGCAACATACCAACGTGTAAAGCTAGGCTTTTAGCGGAAATGTATCGTTATCAACATTGTGTTGACTACGATTTAACCTTTTACCTGTTGCCATGGTAAATCCATTTAGATAATGCTTGCAAATGCTGCATGTTTCATTTATGAAATGTGTCAGCTGAACGGGAAAATCGCTTCCTGAAAAGGAAACCTTTTGGAGGATGTTTACAACATCCTGTCGGTTTTGTCGTACTGAAACTAGCAAACAAGGTTTGCAGGTTATTCGATCCATTTTTGGATTGAAGCAAGCATAGGTTCTTGGAATTATCATTTTGATGTAATCATAATGATTTATGATTTAATTCAAAATGAAATGATTCTTGTGTATATAAGAGGGTTAGTGGGAGCGCACTGACAGTGGTTGTCCTATAAATAATGATAATATGTCATTTCTTGGAAATGATATTCCCATAAAAACAATCGGTGAAAGCTTGGCTTTCGATAAAACTCTCCGAGAACTCGTACATTGAAAAATGTACGCGACCTGGTGTCTCATACGCTTTGAGCATATGGATTCACAAATAGGCCAATCCGAGGTTATAGTCACTGGATTGATGTTAAGAACATCCGTTAGTATCTTAGAAATCTAAGGATGTTGTCTTAAACTATGGAGAAGGAGAACTTGAAGTGACTGGGATCACTGCTGCAAGTTTCCAAACCGATAAAGACGACTATAAGTCGCAAACGGTACTATACAGTTTGAATAACGGAACAGTGAGCTGGAAATCTTCCAAGCAAGATACTGTTACCGAATAACACAACCGGGTTAATTACTGGTTACTTGCAGCTGAAGCAGCAATAGAAGCCATTTGGGTCGATAACAAATCTAATTAGATTAGATATAATTTTGTTAGCAGCTGAGCTAGGCGTCAGCACAGGCTAAAGAATTAATGGTCTCATCAACGATCCAGATATTTACTTCGAATTCATCTGATTCGTTCGGATCATACATCGTGGCGATGTGATGATCGAATAAATCGCATCAGATGATAATCATGCAAATCCGCTGACGAAAGCCTTTTCTCAGCAGTTTGAGCCAACCGTACATAGTTCAGGTGTAAGACACTCGAGTGACTGGCTATAGGCCAAGTGGGAGATTGTTGGACAATTATGACCCATAGCGTCACTATTTGTACAGATCATGGTGTTGTTGTACAAATTAACTATGTGACAAAGGAGATTGCACTCTTATCATTTGTGATTAGATCACCTAGATATATAAATGATAGGAGGTCCTGTGATTTGTTCCTGGATTGAGAATGATATGAGACAGTATCAGTCCACGAAGGATAAATCATTAAATATCCCTAGTCAGAGTATTATCGAGATTGGACATCGATGAAACGTAAAAGACTAGTATTACACTTGTGCGCGTTGTGAGGGCACAACGGCATAGTTCTCTATATTTGGGTATAGGATACTCATGCAAGTGTAATAGGAGGTTGTGTTTTACCGATGGTACGGGAAACAGCTTCGCTCTGGATAGACCCCCTCGGAATTCCATTGGTAGTATGACTATGTGTCTATGGAAGTCCGAAATCAGGGTAGGTGTATTTGGTCTTAACCTGAGACTTGCACCGCTAATACTTGCGACAATCAATATACTTTGGTTGCGGTCGTCCGGGCTTTAACAGGTTCTGTGTACGCCAATGCTGGGTATATTGAGAATCGTAGTGTGTTGGGTGTGATGTCAAGACGGAAGTATCACTCCAGTCATAGTGGAGATGATGGTCACGTAGGATACGGGACTGGTTCTCTTAATATTGCAGTTATCGGGATAAAATGACAAGGTCATGTTTATCCGATTATAGAGACTAGTTATCAGACATCCGACATGTGCTTCGTACGGGGCAGACACAATTCCAACCAGCCCCAGGCCTAGCACGTGATCATCCGATACTGGACAGAAATACGCAATACTACGTATACTACGCCTGATATAGATCCTTATTCCTGTAAGGATATTTCCGGAGAATTGGGTAGGCATGGCGCTTTGCTAGAAGCCAACCTTGTCTTGTAAATCGGTAAAAAACGTAGTACTTAGGTACTTACGTGTTCGGATAGTCCGACGACCGAATTTACTGCCAACATATCCGGGGATCTCATGGGTCGCTTCCCAAAATTCACCGATGACGTATGACTCGCACTCTAAAATATCTGGGATTAATTAGAAGAGAGAGAAAATTAATCTGGATTAATTACGAGAGAATTTATCTGGGATAAAATATCATTTAAAGAGAGATAACGATTAATTTGGAATTAATCGATTAATTAATATATTTGATATATTAAACGAAATTGGATTTCGACGCGGAATTAAAATTAGATTTTAATTCGGGCGAACGAGTTAATTTAGAATTATTTCGTTAGCGACGTGAATAGTAATTATGCTTGGCATGATTATTTAATTAAATTAGATTTAATTACGTCGCAACGGAAAATTCGTTAATTTGGAATTATCGAACCCGAGCCCGAGATTATTTGTGAGCGCATTCGCATTTCGAATTTGAGTGTGGCACGCAAGTCAAATCAAGCGTCAAATCGCTAGTCGCATCTAGCGTTACATCATTCGTCAATCAAGTGATGGATGTCTTTCACTTTGAGTGATTGACGCAAGTCACTATTCTGAGTGATGTGAATTGATGGAGATTGATTGGCTTTAAATGTTTGACTTTTTGAAAGCCAAATTAGTGTATTAGATACACTTTAGCCATCAACCAAACTCATCTCTCTCTCACTTCTTCTCCTTTCTCTCCACATGCCCAAGGGGCTGAAAAACCTTCTGGCTTTCTGTCAAAAACTGAGAGCCATAGGGAAGCTTAGAGTCACGATTTTGTGGCAAAAATCGGGAGTGCTAGCACACTACGAAGTCATGCGAAGGTGATAGGGAAGTCTACCCATGAGCTTGGAATCGTTTGATGAAGCTTGGAGCTTGGATTCTTGAAGCTTGATGACCGAAAATAGGGACTGGTTGCAGCTCACTGCCGAGTCCACTTCCGAGCAGAAAATGAATTTTTGTTACTTGCCGCGCCGCTCAACCGATCGATGTAAGTATTCCGCAACTTCGTCGTTGTTATTCACACATGTTTATATTCTTTTGATCGATCCTTGGGACCGTAGAACTCCAACATAACCTACAATTGGCACTTATCCAATTTGGGTTTTAGTTTGGTATCATCCAAACGTATGCCTAGCATGCCCAAATATTCAGGAATGAGAAACCTGGTTTCTTTCCTGTTCATATCTAATATGAAGTCTGTCAAACAGATTTTATGGAACTTTATTCTAAATAAGTTCTGAACTGTTTATACTTCTCCGTTGAAGGAAATGGTAGCTGAGAGCGACTCATGATTAACCTTATCATGTCCAAAAAAAATCGGTTACTCTGTTCGGACACACCGTCAAAATGACGTGTTCCGGGAGGAGTCCTCTTTGAAAGAATACTATACTCTTTCAAGTATATTAGAAACTTATTGCTTAAGTATTTTCCATTACGGTCTCACCGTGACGGTTTAATATTTTAGTCGATCTGTTCGTCTATTTCGTGTCGAAACTCTAAAAGTTTCCGATTTGTGTTTCATAAGAAACACATAACCATAATGCGATGCCACATCCGTAAAGGTAAAGAAATATTCATATCCACCTTTAGCCTAGCTAGATATGGGCCCACTTGCTTCACTATGAACTAGGGCTAACAGATCTGTGGCATTTGCACTTTTACCAAGTAAATAGTGTTTTAGGCACTTTGTCCAATAAACTAGATTCGTAGACTTTATTTGAATGGAATCAAATCAGTCCTAGTACCCACTCTTCGAAAGTGAGGATATACGAGTCTTGTTTAATTGTGTCCCAGACAACAATGCCACTAATTAGTTTCTTCTGATCAAATCAGTTTGAGCTATTTTTTTGTCATGTTATATGTTTGAGATTTATTTATATTCAAAATATAAATGCTATTATTCACATCTAATGTGTTATCTCAATATCATCTTTATAAAATAAAACACTTTAGTGTTCTAGAATATAAAGGTTCACCCGCAGCGGGTTAAACACTTATATAGAGATAATGTATCTAGTCAAACTAGTTACATTATAACAGTTTCCAAATTTAAGTACACACCCGAAGGGTAGTTCCTAAACTTAGGTATCTACGGATATAAACAACAACTTTCGTCCCGTTTTCAATTCGCAGACTAATCTCAACTGAAGTCAGTATCCTGCTCATAGCAAATTCTGAACATCAGTACATATTCATGTATCACACTAAGTATTTAAAATCCAATTTTAATACTAGTAGTGAACATATTATGACAAACATATTTGAAGTCGGGGCCTTGCACTGTCTTCAATTCCTTCATGTCTGCTTTGTCCAAACAGCAGTCACGCTTCCGCGATCTTGTTCGCTATATTTAGGCCGACATTTGGGATATGTCCTTTATCTTCCAAAAGATTATAATGATATTGCCTTTGCCCTTTCCATATTCCAAAAGCCTTTGGCCAAGCCTTGCCTTCTAGAATATCGAAGTAAGGTGTGCCTTGCGCTACTTACCTTATTGAAAACTTTGACTTTATCTCCTTGAGAATAGTCATTAACCATCCAAGAGTTATTATTGCAATTGTACTTCTAAAATCTAAGTATAGATCTAAGAAGATCCTTCAATTTCTTTATCATATTTTAAGGATCTAATCCTTAGTTCTGATTAAGGAATTAAGGAGTCTAATTAGCAAGCTTAACGGATTAAGCACTAAAGTTATCATCACATAAATCTTCCAAAGATTATGCTCTACTATTTGCTTAACTCCTAGCTTAGGCCTAATATGTTATTTTATCATATAAGTAACTTATAGTTTCCAGGACTATCCTGAAATTATTCCCAATTGAAAAATTAAACCATTTAAATACATTTTCCCTAGGATTATGTTTTAAATGTCAATCTTTCAATTTTATCTTGATTCTAATAGTCCAACTATTTAATCAATGATTTCGGTACTATTTATTATAATGATTATTATAGTCCAACTATTTAATCAACTATAATTTATTAAATCACATATATTGATTACTATAATCCAATTATGTAATCAACTATAAATGAATAGTTTGAATACAGTCCAACTGTTTTATAAAACAACGTTTTAAATATTAGTCCAACTAACATTTAATATATTTAACGAATAATATTTGTGATTGAGCGCGGTATGGCAAGTAATAAACGAATATTGCAAATATAATTCTTGCCTCCCACTATTTTTCGGCGAGCCTCTAACCCTCTGTCGAGTACTCGGGAAACCGTGTTTCCTAGTGGGCTAGGATCCCGTTAAATATCACACAATCTTAACTTTGGCCAACAAATTGTATGATAATTAACTAGGTAGATCTCTAAGATCAATTGGATCCAATCCAATTCCTAGATCCAGTAGGGGGACATCCAAGTCCGAAACATATATCTTATATATGCCAATATATCCAATATATTGCCTAACTTTTTTCCTCTGAATCAACTAAGCCTTGGCTTTGGCACAACAAACTTAGTGATCCCAGTCAAGCGTGACCCATTGATCATGGAAAGCTTCGTAATCAATGTCGATGGACAAGAAGTGGTCTTGACTTTGGCTAACAAACCACAACTTGGACAACACACCGATATGGAACAAAGCCTTTGTGATTCAAACACATCCTCGACGGACAAGGGCCTTGATTTTGGCAACAAGCCAATGCCAGTCATAGATCTTGAGTAAGAATCACTCAATGGAAGGAAAAAACGCTTAATATTATTTGAGGCTTTTTCGCGTGCAAATGGGCAACCAATTTATTATTTTTTAATGTCTCATCATCATATACCCTTAAACATGCATTCTAAACACATAATAAAGCGCGTATAAATAAATAATAATGATATGCGAATGGATACTTAACACATTGATCCTAGATCATATCTCTCCATTTCCTCTCTCCCGCTAGCACATGTATTACTTCTACCTGTTACACTACACTTCTAAAGAAACCTCATTTACATTGAGGGGAATAGGTGAGAAGAGAAATACAAAGAGTATGGAGGTAATAGGCTGGACACGCAGGTCCAATTTAAATAAATTCTAAATTTATTACAACAATTTCTAAAATTGCCCCACCCATCTAATATCCATCTGATATACATTATTCATGCAACGCAACCATGTATTCACACAATCATGCTATCAATCAATCTAATCAAATTAATTAATCTGATAATTAATGACCATCCAATGTTCAAACAACGATATGATTTTGCGCGAGTCAAACTCGTTTTACGAATAAGTACTCAAAGTACGAATTCTCGAATTAAATTAAACTACATAATTAAATCCAATTCAATTTGTATTTAATACTAATTTTCCATTTAATTCCAAATTAAATATCACACTTTATTAACGAACCTTTACGACTTAAATTCCAAATTTAATCATTACGGGTCTTAAAGCCCGATTAATATCCAATATTTATTTAATTAAAGTCCAATGGGCTTTTAATTAATTTCTTTAAGGCGTGGACTTTTGGTCAACTCAGGTCAAACCCAATAACCAAAGCCAAATCAAGGAGTAACCCCATAAGCCTAGAAATTAATTTAGGCCCATTAGGCCAAATTAAATTTATTAAGGTTCATTAGTCGCATTTGGGCTTTTAGGAAGCGGTTTTGGGCCAATTGGATACAACCATTTAGCCTAAACCCATCTTGGTATAACCAAGCCCAATTATCACATTTACAACATTACAAGCCCAAATCAATTTAAGCCCAAATAATTTAATTCCAAAAATTCCAAATTTCCAAATTAAATTAACTAAAGTGTATTACATAATTAATTACCCAATTAACATTTCTAAAACATCAATTAGCCTAATTAATCATGCTCATTAACAACAAAACATGTCCAACACATTTTATCAAAAATCAAACCCATTTCATGCTCTTCAAGTCTCGGCAATGGGGTTAATTTTATGTCCAATTTTAATTCAATCCAATTAAATCCAATTAAACATTAAATCAACATTCCCAACATGATTCCAACTCATTCAATGAATCAAAATCAAAAAATTCCAAGACATTAGGGCAAGGATGACTTTCGACCAAGCTAAGTCATTAGGGAAAATTTGATCCAACTCAATATTCATCAAATTGATCATGCATAACACCATGTTATCATCATTCAAGCATATATCAACAATCAATTTCATCAAAACATGCTCAAATCACTTTTACCCAAATTTTACCCTAATCATGTTTCATGCTTAAATGGCTCAAGATACCATTGTTGGGTTTCCATTAAGTCCCAATGATCATTTTAAAGCAATGAAACAAGTATGAATACACAAAGGATAATGGCGGAATCATACTCACAATGATCGGATTGGATGCGATGAAGAAAATCCAATTGAAACCTTCTTGGAAGCCCTCGGTTTTCCTCCTCCATATTGGGCTCCATTTGTGTTCTTCAAGCTCCAAGCTTCATCAATGGATTCCAAGCTCATGAGATGGTTTCCCTATCACCTTGTATGCCTCTTTGTGTGCTAGCACTCTTGAATATTTGCAACAAATCTTCCAATATTTCTTCTTAGACTTTCGGCCATGAAGAAAAATGGTGAAGAGAGAAAATGGCCACAATGGCCGAATACTTAGGGAGAAGAGAGAGAGAGAGATATCACTTGTATTAGGTTTCCAAAACCTAATAATATCATATACCAAAATTTGGTATTTGCCTTTCAAAAAGGTCAACCAAAATTTTGGAGCCAAAAAGAAAACGATGATTTCCAACCACTTCCATCAAGTCACATCACTCATGAATAGTGACTGGTTGTCAATCACTCAAAGTGACAAGACATCCATCACTTGAATGATGTGCGATGTGACGCTAGATGCGACTAGCGATTTGACGCTTGATGTGATTTGCGTGCCGCATTCAAATTTGAAATACGAATGCACTCACAAACGCTCCCGGGCTTGGGTTCGTTAATTCCAAATTAACAAATTTTTTCGTTGCGTCGTAATTAAATCTAATTTTATTAAATAATCATGCCTAGCATAATTACTATTCACGTCGCTAAGGAATTAATTCTAAATTAATTTATTCGCCCGAATTAAAATCCGATTTTAATTCCGCGTCGAAATCCAATTTCGTTTAATATATCAAATATATATTAATTTATCGATTAATTCCAAATTTCTCTCTCTCTTAATTAATATTTTATCCTAGATAAAATATCTCCGTAATTAATCCCAGATTAATTTTTTCTCATCTAATTAATCCGAGATTAATAAAGTGCGAGTCATACATCATCGGTGAATCTTCGGGAAGCGACCCATGAGATCCCCGGATATGTTGGTAGTAAAAATGGTCGTCGGACTATCCGAACACGTAAGTACCTTGTACTACGTTTTTACCAATTTACAAGACAAGGTTGGCTTCTAGCAAAGCGTCATGCCTACCCAATTCTCCAGAAACATGCTAAAAGGAATAAGCAATCTATATTAGGCGTAGTATACGTAGTATCGTGTATATCGATCCAGTATCGGATGGTCACGTGCTAGGCCTGGGGCTGGAATTGTGTATGCCCCGTACGAAGCACATGTCGGATGTCTGGTGACTAGTCTCTATAATCGGATAAACCTGACCTTGTCATTTTTTCCCGATAGCTGCAGCATTTAAGAGAACCAGTCTCGTATCCTACGTGACCATCATCTCCATATGACTGGAGTGACACTTCCGTCTTGACATCACACCCAACACACTACGATTCTCAATATACCCAGCATTGGCGTACACAGAACCTGTTAAAGTCCTGGACGACCACAACCAAAGTATATTGATTGTCGCAAGTATTATATGTGCAAGTCTCAGGTTAAGAACAAATACATCTACCCTGAATTCGGACTTCCATAGACACATAGTTATACTACCAATGGAACTCCGAAGGGGTCTATCCAGAGCGAAGCTGTTTCACGTACCATCGGTAAAACACAACCTCCTATTACACTTGCATGAGTATCCTATACCCAAATATATGAGAACTATGTTGTTGTGCCCTCACAACGCGCACAAGTGTAATACTAGTCTTTTACGTATTTATTGATGTTCGATCTCGATAATACTCTGACTAGGGATATTTAATGATTTATCCTTCGTGGACTGATACTGTCTCATATCATTCTCAATCCAGGAACAAATCATAAGGACCTCCTATCATTTATACATCTTGGTGATCTAATCACAAATGATAAGAGAGCAATCTTCTTTGTCACATAGTTAATTTATACAACACCGTGATCTGTACAAATAGTGACGTTATGGTCATAATTGTCCAACAATTCTCGCATGTGTATGTTGCGTAGACTTGGTTATATTATTGCGTGAATCCGTTCATTACAAGTGGCATAAGTAAGGGACCATTCCGAACCCAATGGTTTGAAGTCTTCCCTTGCGAGGGGTGAGTGCGGCCTTGAATCATTTCCCAGTTCACACTGGGTGGCGACTCATTTATTCTCCGGTTTAGTCCCCCACGGGAAACTTCGTACTCCCAACCAGGCCGTGAGCCTGGAATAGCGTCGTCGATTTCTTCGTCCTACAGTCTGGTGACTCCACTGGGATATAGAATCAGCCCAGAAATAATGTCTTGTAATGTTTGTGATTTTTGCTTTAGTTAACTGTGTCTGCAAGTGGGTTAGGTCCAAGGGGTTTAACCAAAGGCATTATTAGAGCTAGGTAATGGTTTGGTGTCTTCCTTCATTCACTACCTTTCTATAGCTGAAAGGAAAAGCTGTGAAGGTACCTAGATAATCATTTACTCGAAGCTTACTGCGATGGACTAATTTGGAGGACCTGTTGTTTATTCCAATCACCAAGGCGATAAGAGCCTAAGAGGCAATGGTATTTAAAAGAGTTCGCTCCACCCTTCCTCTGGGGAATCTTTAATAAAAAATCCATTTGACAGTCATTCATGTATCATCACTCGTTGGCACGTACCTTAGGGTATAAAAAAGATGCGTTCACTCGGTCGCTCGAACCCTTGAGTGGGGAGACCTAATTGTGGGAAATCCTTCGCCAGCGAGAGCCTTTGTCTACACTCTCATAAACCTACATGTGAACCATAATTGTATGACCAATAGAAACCATCCTTTTATGCTTGTGTTTGGGACTATCATCATTTGGATTCCGTTGGACCTTTCGTCATGAGCTGTGATCTTGTTGGGCCATTTAAACTTGGACGAGTTTGTGTCTTATGATAATTGGGTCAAAAGCTTCTAAAATGACGATGGGCCATGTTGTGTTTGGGCCTCTTACCATTTGAAGTTATTTAGCCACGTTATCACGAAAGTGTAAACCTGTTGGGCCTTTTTCAACTAGGATAAGTTTGCACCTCGTAATAGTATGCTTGAATGCTTTAAAATGATAATGGGCCGACTTAAATGAAAACCTTGACGGGCTCATATATTCCATGCATCGCACGCATACATGCTGACTAAAAGTTTTAAAAGACACAATAGATACCCGTTGGGTTAGGGAAGATGGAAGACTTTTCAAAAGGCCGTTAGCGAACATGAGCGAATCAGAGAATGAGGGATCTCGTATGGATCAACTGGAGACTAGTCTTACTAAGATTATCGAGTAGTTGCAAGCTTTAACCACTACTATGGCTAATATGGTCATGCCCCGCGCTGGAGGAGGCTCTGAGAATGTGAGGCGTGAAGAGCCTCCGAACAGGTTGAGTGATGAGATCTATGTTTTTGATGATCACGTGGTAGAATATGCCGCGGGAAGGATAGCCGGGTCTCAGGCAGAGTTGCAGAAACTCAATGATCAGGTAGAGTCAGTTACCCGCAAAATGAGGGGTAAGCATGAAGATTTGGTAGACTATGAGGCGATGACTTTTGAGGAGTAGCTGCAGGCTCAATTCAAGATACCTCACATAGCCAAGTTCAATGGGAACGGGGATCCGAGGGTTCATCTCTGATAGTATGTTTCTGTGATGAGTTCAGTGGGTCTGTCGAAGCGTCAGATTCAGAAGATGTTCAGGATGTTGCTTGAGGGGGCACCTGTGGTATGGTATCACGGCCTTGAGAGGAAAGTCAAAGATGATCGGAGGGCATTGGCAAAGGCCTTTCTGAATCAGTATGTCACGGATTTGGAGATCGACTTGTCACTTCGTGACTTGGAGAATTCCAAACAAAAGGCAGAGGAGAGCTTCAAGGATTATGTAGATCGCTGGAGAAGCAGCTTCTGAAGATGCAAACTCGGCCCTCAGAGAAGGATCAGATCAAAATGATCATCAAGGGCACCAAGCCCTCTATTTATGGCAAGCTGAGGAGGATGACCTTTATGATTACTGATTTTCGACAGTTGAAGGAGACTCTCATTGACATTGAGGAAGAAGAAGCGGAGAATAGGAAGTTTTATGGCCTGAACAGGAGGACTGTTGGAGGACCATCAGGTACCAAGCCCGTTTATGATGAGGTTGCCGCCATCAGAGACCGGCATTTTTCTAACCTGGGTAGGCCTTTGTCTAAAGTGTTTGAGAAGTTGATGAGACAAGGACTCTTAAAACAAAAGCTAAACCATTTCTGTTGGACAATTATGACCCATAGCGTCGCTATTTATACAGATCATGGTGTTGTTGTACAAATTAACTATGTGATTAGATCACCTAGATGTATAAATGATATGAGGTCCCTATGATTTGTTCCTGGACAGAGAATGATATGAGACAGTATCACTCCACGAAGGATAATCATTAAATATCCCTAGTCAGAGTATTATCGAATTTGGACATCGATAAATACGTAAAAGACTAGTATTGCACTTGTGCGCGTTGTGAGGGCAGAACGACATAGTTCTCATATATTTGGGTATAGGATGTTGAGTTTAAATCAAGTCCCAAGATCAACAAATCAAGCAAGAAAACGCATGAATACACAACATAGGAGGTACGGAATACTCACAATGGTCGGTTTTGATGCGAAGAAGAACACAAGCCATTTTCTTCCTCCAAGCAGTTCGGCAGTAGCTCTCCTTGACAGTGGGCTGTGCGGTTTTGGGCGTTTTGAACTCCTCCATATTCGGCCATTGATGAACCCATTGAAGCTCTAAGCTTCAAGCTTCAATAAGGAATTCCAAGCTCATAAATTCGTTTCCCTATCACCATAATATAACCCATGTGGTGTGCTAGCACTTATCATCTTCCTTGCTTCTCTTCTTCATTCGGTCAAACCCAGATTTTTTGAAGAACAAGAATCGGTTTCCAAAACCGTGAGGAGAAGGAAGAGGAAAGAGAGGGAAAAGAGAAGTGCGTGAAAAAAGGAGTGGAGAGAGAGAATAAAACCTTTTACTTTTATATTTATTTGTTTTTATTAAATTGATTTTCCAAAACCAATTAAAGACAATTACCAAAACTTTTGAATTTCAAAAAATCAAAAGCAAAAGCCAAAAAGTAAAAAGCAATAAAGCTTTCCATCACATCACATCACTTTAATAAAGTGACAACATGTCATGTCACATCACTCAAAGTAACAAGTGATTTGACAATTGATGCGACTAGCAATTTGACGCTTGACGTGACATGCGTGCCGCACTCGAATTTGAAATACGAATGCGCTCGCAAACACGCTCGGGCTCGGGTTCGCTAATTCCAATTAACGAATTTTCCGTTGCGTCGTAATTAAATGATTACGTCTAGCGAAATCAATATTCATGTCGCCCGAATTAAAATCTAATTTCAATTCCGCGTCGAAATCTAATTCCGTTATAATATCGAATATATTAATTTATCGATTAATTCCAAATTAATCGTTCTCTCTCTTTAATTAATATTTTATCCCAGATAAAATATCTCCGCAATTAATCCCAGATTAATTTTCTCTCTCTTCTAATTAATCCTAGATTAATTAAGTGCGAGTTATACATCATCGGTGAATCTTCAGGAAGCGACCCATGAGATCTCCGGATATGTTGGCAGTAAATACGGTCGTCGGATTATCCGAACACGTAAGTACCTCGTACTACGTTTATACCGATTTACAAGACAAGGTTGGCTTCTAGCAAAGCGCCAAGCCTACCCAATTCTCCAGAAATATTCTTACAGGAATATATAGATCTGTATCAAGCGTAGTACCGTAGTATTGTGTATATCGGCCCAGTATCAGATAGTCACGTGCTAGGGCTGGGGCTGGATAAGTGTCTGCCCCGTCCGAAGCACATGTCGGATGTCTGGTAACTAGTCTCTATAATCAGATATTCATGACATGGTCATAATATCATGATTGGATGCGCATCACTCAAGAGCACTAGTACCGTATCCTGCGTGACATCATCTCCACTATAACTGAAGTGATACTTCCGTCTTGACATCACACCCAATACACTACGACTCTCTGATAAACCCAGAAGTGGTGTACGCAGAACCAGTTAAAGCCCTGTACCACCAAGACGAAAGTCTATCGATTATCGTAAGTATTAGCGATGTAAGTCTCAGGTTAAGACCATACACACCTACCCTGATTTCGGCCTCCCATAGACACATAGTCATAATACCAATGGGATTCCGATGGGTCTATCCAGCGAAGCTGTTTCCCGTACCATCGGTGAAACACAACCTCCTATCGCACTTGCATAAGTATCCAATACTTAAATATATGAGAACTATGCGGTCGTGCCCTCACAACGCGCACAAGTGCAATACTAGCCTATTCCGCATTATCGATGTCCTCTCGATAATACTCCGGCTAGGGATATTTAATGATTAATCCTTCGTGGACTGATACTGTCTCATATCATTCTCAATCCAGGAACTAATCATAGGGACCTCTCTTCATTTATATATCTATGGTGATCTAATCACAAATGATGAGAGTGCAATTTCCTTGTTACATAGTTAATTTGTACAACAACACTGTGATCTGTACAAATAGTGACGCTATGGGTCATATTGTCCAACAATCTCCCACTTGGCACATAGCCAGTCACTCGAGTGTCTAACACCCGAACTATGTACTGTTCGCTCAAATTGCTGAGAAAAGATTTTCGTCAGCGGATTTACGTAATTATCTTCTGACGCGATTTATACGATCATCATATCGCCACGATGTATGATCCGAACGAATCAGATGATATAGAAGTATATATATAGATCGTCGATGAGACCTTTAATTCCTTAGCCTGTGCTGACGCCTAGCTCAGCTGCTAAAAGAACTATATCTAATCTAATTAGATTTATTTTCGATCCAAATGGCTTCTATTGCTGCGTCAGCTGCAGCAATAATCCGCATTATTGTTTATTCGGCAACAGTTATCTTGCTCGGAAGATTTCCAGCTCACTGTCCCAGTGTTCAAACTTTATAGTACCGCAGTATTTACCGGTTTGGAAACTTGCAACAGTGATCCTAGTCACTTCAAGTTCTCCTACTCCATAATATAAGACAGCATCTTTAGTTCTCTCAGATACTAACAGATGTTCTTAATCTTCAATCCAATGACTATCACTTGGATTGTCCTGATTGTGACTCCATATGCTCAAAGCGTATGAGACACCATATCGAGTACATTTTAAATGTACAATTTCCAGAGTGTTAACAACTCCAAATCTATCCTGTAGATCTTTATACCTTGAATAAAGGTTGTTACTCCCCAGAATTCTACGGAGAATTTCTATGAAAGCCAAGCTTTCACCGATTGTTTTATGGGAATTTCATTATCAGTGCTCTCCCACTAACCTCCTTATATACACAAGAATTATTTCATTTTGAGTCAAATCATAAACCATTATGATTATTTCAAAACGTCAGTTCCAAGAACCTTATGCTTGTTACAATCCAAACATGGATCGAATAACCCGCAAACCTTGTTTGTCGGTTATACAAAATCGTCAGGATGTTGTAAGCATCCTCCAAAAGGTTTCCTTTTCAGGAAAGCGATTTTGATCTGCAACTGACACATTTCATAAATGAAATATGCAGTTATCAACAAGCATCTTCAAAATGGATTTACCATGGCAACAGGTAAAGGTTGAACCGTTATTAACACAATGTTGATAACGATACCTTTCCGTCAAAAGCCCAGCTTTGTACGTTAGTATGTTGCCTTCCATGTATGTCTTCCTTGAAGACGTTTAATGTACCAATAGGCACAATGCCTTGTGGTACAACAACTAGTATTCAATAGTTGTTATACATGGAATCCATTTCGGATTCATGGCACTTTGCCATAATAGGGAGTCGATACCTCGTATCACTCCTCAAAACGTAGTCGGTGGATATACCTTCATAAGATTGATAGCTTTATGAGGTTAGATCAGAAACCCATACCCTAGGTCGTTTTCTGACTCTTTCCGATCTACTCAGTTCTTGTGTATTCGAAGATTAATGGTACAGATTCATCATTGATGAACTATTTGTGTTCCATTACGGACCTTGTGCCTTGAACAGTATTACTCTGATTTTCATCGAGTATCACTATCCTCCCACTGACCACTGCATATCGGTATTTCTCTCAGGAAAAACCGCATGGTGAGCAACAATCACATTGTTCTCATGTGAGATTTATAAGTACTATACTTATGGTTTCCCTTAGGATAACCTATATTGGCACTTATCCGTTTGGGTCCTTAGTTTGGTATCATCCAAACGTTATGCCTGGCATACCCAAATTATCAGGAATGAGAAACCTTGTTTCTTCCCTGTTCATATCCTATATGACATCTGTCAAACAGATTTATATGGAACCTTATTCTAAATAAGTTATTGCACTGTTAAAACTTATCCGTTGAAGGAAATGGTAGCTCAGAGCGACTCTTGATTAATCTTATCATGTCCAACATGATTCGGTTAATCCGTTCGGACACACCGTCACTTTGACGTGTTCCGGGAGGAGTCCTCATTTGAAAGAATACTATACTCTTTCAAGTACATATGAAACTTACTGTTTAAGTATTTTCCAATACGGTCTTACCGTGGCGGCATAATACTATAGCCGATCTGTTTGTCTATTTCGTGTCTAAACTCTAAAAGTTTCCGATTTGTGTTCTTCAAAAGAAACACATAACCATAACGTGATGCCACATCCGTTTTAGGTCACGAAATATTCATGTTCACATCTAGCCTAGCTAGATGGGCCCACTTACTTCACCATGAATAGGGCTAACAGATCGGTGGCACTTACATTATTACCAAGTAAACAGTGTTTTAGGTACTTTACCTAACAAACTAGATTCGTAGACTTTGTTTGAATAGTCAAATCAGTCCTAGTATCCACTCTTCAAAAGTGTGGATATACGAGTCTTGTATAATTGTGTCCCAGACAACAATGCCACAAATAAGTCTCTATTGATCAAATCAATTTGAGCTATTTATTTGTCATTTTATATGTTTGAGATTTTATTTATATTCAAAATATAAATTCTGTTATTTACATCTAATGTATTTATCTCAGTATCATCTTTATATAATAAAACACTTAGTGTTCTATAATATAAAGGTTTTATCCGCAACGGATTAAACACTGATATAGAGATAATGTCTCTAGTCAAACTAGTTACATTATAACAGTTCCTAATTTAAGTATATACCCAAAGGGTAGTTCCTAAACTTAGGTATCTACGGTCAAAACAGCGACTTTCGTCCCGTTTCCGATTCGCAGAGAAATCTCGGCTTGAAGTCAGTATCCAGCTCATAGCGGATTCTGAACATCAATACATATATTTTATGTACCACACTAAGTATTTAAAATCTAATTTCAATACTAGCTGTGAACATAACTAAGACAAATATTTTTAAAGTTAGAGTCTCGCCCTTTCTTTAATTCCTTCGTGTCTGACATATCCAAATGGTAGTCACTTTGGGATATGTCAATTATCCTTTCAATATTTCAGAAACCTTAGGCCAAGCCTTGGGTTCTTAGAATATCGAAACGATGTGCACCTCGTGCTACATGCCCAATTGCAAACTTTGACTTTATCTCCTCTAGAATAGTCAATTAATTCTCCAAGAATTATAAATTGCAATTTTAATACTTCTTAAATCTAAAATTAGATTTATGACAAGTATATTAAATTAAGCATTAAAGTCATCATCACATAAATCTTCCAAAGATTTTATGCTCTACTTATTTTGCTTAATTTTGGGCTTAAGGTATAATAAGTTATTTTATCAAATAAAGTAACCTATTATTTATTCCCAATTTGAAAATTAAATCATTTAAAATATTTTAATCCCAGATTATATTTTATATCCAACTTTTCAATTTTATCTTGATTACAATAGTTCAACTATTTAATCAACGATTAGTGGTACTATATATATTATAATGATTATAATAGTCCAACTATATAATCAAATATAATCCAAATTAATTAACCTCAATTACATTGATTACTATAATCCAATTATAAAATCAACAGTAAACTGAAATTAATTAATTCAAATATATGATTAATATAATCCAATTATATATAATCAAGTATAATACAGTCCAACTATTATTAAAACAACAATTTAAATATTAGTCTAACTAACATTTAATCTAATGACGAAATAATTTAAACGAGCGCGTATGGCGAGTAATTGAACGAGTATTGCAAATTCAATTCTTACCTCCCACTATTTTTCGTCGAGCCTCTAACCCTCTGTCGAGTACTCGGGAAACCGTGTTTCCTAGTGGGCTAGGATCCCGTTAAATATCACACAATCTTGACTTTGGCCAACAAATTGTATGATAATTAACTAGGTAGATCTCTAAGATCAATTGGATCTCATCCAACTCCTAGATCCAGGTGGACATCCAAGTCCCAAACATATATCTTATATATGCCTATACATCGAATGTATACCCTAACCTTTTTCCTCTGAATCAACTAGGCCTTGGCTTTGGCACAACAAACCTAGTGATCCCAGTCAAGCGCGGACCCATTGACATGGAAGCTTCGTAATCAATGTCGTTGGACAAGAAGTGGTCTTGACTTTGGCCAACAAACCACAACTTGGACAAGACACCAATATGGAACAAAGCCTCGTGATTCAAACACATCTTCGACGGACAAGGGCTTGACTTTGGCCAACAACCCATGCCAATCTAGGATCTTGAGCAAGAATCACTCAATGGAAGGAAAAACACTTGATATTGAACGAGGGTTTTTCACGTGCAAATTGGCTACCAATTTATTATCTTTATTAAGGTCTCATCATCATACACCCTTAAACATGCATTCTAAACATATAATAAAGCGCATATGAAATAAAATAATAATGATACGCGGATGGATACATTACATTGATCCTAGATCAAATCTCTCATTTTCTCTCTCCAAAGCTAGCACATGTATTTACTTCTACCTGTTACACTACACTTCTAAAGAAACCTCATTTACATGGAGGGGAATAGGTGAGAAGATAATACAAAGAAATAGGAGATAAAGCTGGACACGCATGTCCAATTTAATAAATCAAATTTATTACAACAATTTCTAAAAATCGCCCCACCCGGCTAATATCCATCCGATATACATTATTCAAACATCACAACCATGTATTCATACAAGCATGTTATCAATCAATCAATCCAATTAATTAATCTTGATAATTAGTGATCATCCAATGTTCAAACAAAGATTTGATTTTGTTCGAGTCAAACTCGTATTGCGAATAAGTACTCAAAGTATGAATTCTTGAATTAAATTAAACTACATAATTACATCCAATTTAATACGCATTTAATTCTAATTCACTATTTAATTCCAAATTAAATATTACACTTTTATTAACGAACCTTTACGACTTAAATTCCAAATTTAATCGCAACGGGTCTCAAAGCCCGATTAACGTCCAACGTTTATTTAATTCAAGTCCAATGGGCTTTTAATTAATTTCTTAAGGCTTGGACTTTTGGTCAACTCGGGTCAAACCGATAACCAAAGTCCAATCCGGGAGTTACCCCATAAGCCTTTAAATAATTTTGGCCCATTAGGCCCAATTAAATAATTAAGGTCCATTAAGTCATAATTGGACCTTTTGGATTCGGTTTTGGGCCTAATTGGATTCAACCAATTTTGCCTAACCCAACTTTGTTACAACAAAGCCCAAAAGCCCAATTACAACCTAACAGCTCAATTTCCAAAATCAAGCCCAAATTAATTAACTTATAAAATTCCAAATTTCACAATTAATTAACCTAAGTGTAATACACAATCAATTACCCAATTAACATTTCTAAAACATCAATTAGCCTAATTAATCATGCACTTGAACAACCAAATAGTGTCCAACACAATTCAATTAAAATCAAACCCAATTTACATGCTTTCAAGTCTCGGCAATTAGGGGTTTTTCAATTCGATTCGGTTTCAATCCAATTGAATCCACAATCATCATTTCCCAAATCAGTTTAACTCATCCAATGAATCAACAACAAAAATCACCATGAATTTCATGCCATTGATTTTCGGCCAACCACTAATTTTGGGCAAAATGTTCCAAATCAAATTCAATCCAATTAAACTTCAATACAACATTACCCAATTGTTTTAAGTCACCCAATGATCAAAAAACAAAATAATGCCAAGCCAATTTAGGGTTCATATTTTCGGTCCAACCTTCAATTTTGGGGAAAATTGGATCCAACCAAATTTCTTGAAATTGATCATGCACAATTCGTAATTAAACATCATCCAAGCATGCTTAAACAATCAATTTAACCAAAACAAGTCAAAATCGATTTTGCCCAAAATAAACCCAAACTTTTTTTCATGCTTGATAATAGCTCTCATACCATTGTTGAGTTTAAATCAAGTCCCAAGATCAACAAATCAAGCAAGAAAACGCATGAATACACAACATAGGAGGTGCGGAATATACTCACAATGGTCGGTTTTGATGCGAAGAAGAACACAAGCCATTTTCTTCCTCCAAGCAGTTCGGCAGTAGCTCTCCTTGACAGTGGGCTGTGCGGTTTTGGGCGTTTTGAACTCCTCCATATTCGGCCATTGATGAACACCATTGAAGCTCCAAGCTTCAAGCTTCAATAAGGAATTCCAAGCTCATAAATTCGTTTCCCTATCACCATAATATAACCCATGTGGTGTGCTAGCACTTATCATCTTCCTTGCTTCTCTTCTTCATTCGGTCAAACCCAGATTTTTTGAAGAACAAGAATCGGTTTCCAAAACCGTGAGGAGAAGGAAGAGGAAAAGAGAGGGAAAAGAGAAGTGCGTGAAAAAGAGTGGACAGAGAGAATAAAAGCTTTTACTTTTATTAAATTGATTTTCCAAAAACCAATTAAAAACAATTACCAAAACTTTTGAATTTCAAAAAATCAAAAGCAAAAGCCAAAAAGTAAAAAGCAATAAAGCTTTCCATCACATCACATCACTTTAATAAAGTGACAACATGTCATGTCACATCACTCAAAGTAACAAGTGATTTGACAATTGATGCGACTAGCAATTTGACGCTTGACGTGACTTGCGTGCCGTACTCGAATTTGAAATACGAATGCGCTCGCAAACACGCTCGGGCTCGGGTTCGCTAATTCCAAATTAACGAATTTTCCGTTGCGTCGTAATTAAATGATTACGTCTAGCGAAATCATTATTCACGTCGCTAACGAATTAATTCTAAATTAATTCGTTCGCCCGAATTAAAATCTAATTTCAATTCCGCGTCGAAATCTAATTCCGTTATAATATATCGAATATATTAATTTATCGATTAATTCCAAATTAATCGTTCTCTCTCTTTAATTAATATTTTATCCCAGATAAAATATTTCCGCAATTAATCCCAGATTAATTTTCTCTCTCGTCTAATTAATCCTAGATTAATCAAGTGCGAGTTATACATCATCGGTGAATCTTCAGGAAGCGACCCATGAGATCTCCGGATATGTTGGCAGTAAATACGGTCGTCGGATTATCCGAACACGTAAGTACCTCGTACTACGTTTATACCGATTTACAAGACAAGGTTGGCTTCTAGCAAAGCGCCAAACCTACCCAATTCTCCAGAAATATTCTTACAGGAATATATAGATTTGTATCAAGCGTAGTATACCGTAGTATTGTGTATATCGGCCCAGTATCAGATAGTCACGTGCTAGGGCTAGGGCTGGATAAGTGTATGCCCCGTCCGAAGCACATGTCGGATGTCTGGTAACTAGTCTCTATAATCAGATATTCATGACATGGTCATAATATCATGATTGGATGCGCATCACTCAAGAGCACTAGTACCGTATCCTGCGTGACATCATCTCCACTATAACTGAAGTGATACTTCCGTCTTGACATCACACCCAATACACTACGACTCTCTGATAAACCCAGAAGTGGTGTACGCAGAACCGGTTAAAGCCCTGTACCACCAAGACGAAAGTCTATCGATTATCGTAAGTATTAGCGATGTAAGTCTCAGGTTAAGACCATACACACCTACCCTGATTTCGGCCTCCCATAGACACATAGTCATAATACCAATGGGATTCCGAGGGGTCTATCCAGAGCGAAGCTGTTTCCCGTACCATCGGTGAAACACAACCTCCTATCGCACTTGCATAAGTATCCAATACTTAAATATATGAGAACTATGCGGTCGTGCCCTCACAACGCGCACAAGTGCAATACTAGCCTATTCCGCATTATCGATGTCCTGTCTCGATAATACTCCGGCTAGGGATATTTAATGATTAATCCTTCGTGGACTGATACTGTCTCATATTATTCTCAATCCAGGAACTAATCATAGGGACCTCTCTTCATTTATATATCTATGGTGATCTAATCACAAATGATGAGAGTGCAATTTCCTTGTTACATAGTTAATTTGTACAACAACACCGTGATCTGTACAAATAGTGACGCTATGGGTCATATTGTCCAACACCTTTTAGTCAAACACCATAAGCCCATGCGCTTTTCATTACAATGCATACAAAGATAAAGATAACTATATGGAACTTCGTATACCCGATTGAACACATCTTACATTCAACCGAATATACATCAACCGGTGCGGCAAAACATCGTGGTAAATGGTCTTAACACCTCAAAATAGGGGACCTTTAATCCAACTTACTAAGCCCATGCGCTCGATCACATAAAGCATATAAAAAATAAAGACAATAATATCGACTTCGTATACCCGATTGAACACATCTTACATTCAACCGAATATACATCAACCGACGCGGCAAAGCATCGTGGTAAATGGTCTTAACCCCTCAAAATAGGGGACCTTTAATCCAACTTACTAAGCCCATGCGCTCGATCACATAATGCATATAAAAAATAAAGAGAATAATATCGACTTCGTATACCCGATTGAACATATCTTACATTCAACCGAATATACATCAATCGTTGCGGCAAAGCATTGTGGTAAAGGGTTTTAACCCCTCAAAATAGGGGACCTTCAATCCAACTTACTAAGCCCATGTGCTCGATCACATCATGCATGTAAAAAATAAAGAGAATAATATCGGACTTCGTATACCCGATTGAAAACATCTTACATTCAACCGAATATACATCAATCGGCGCGGCAAAGCATCATGGTAAAGGATTTTAACCCCTCAAAATATGGGACCCTTAATCGAACTTACTAAGCCCATGCGCTCGATCACATCATGCATATAAAAAATAAAGACAATATTATCGACTTCGTATACCCGATTGAACACATCTTACATTCAACCGAATATACATCAATCGGCGCGGCAAAGCATCATGGTAACGGGTTTTAACCCCTCAAAATAGGGGACCTTTAATCCAACTTACTAATCCCATGCGCTCGATCACATCATGCATGTAAAAAATAAAGACAATAATATCGGACTTCGTATACCCGATTGAACACATCTTACATTCAACCGAATATACATCAATCGGCGCGGCAAAGCATCGTGGTAAAGGATTTTAACCCCTCAAAATAGGGGACCTTTAATCCAACTTACTAAGCCCATGCGCTCGATCACATCATTACATAAATAAATAACATACGAAAATCAAGTAGCGAATAATGAACAAATCAAAACAACATAAAACGAAATACGCGCCGTTTACTCAAGTGGTATGTGGAGTTGTATCCCGAGTATAGATCATACTACCGTCCATTCGGAATCGGCTATGAAATTTATGTCCGGGTTTCCATCCTATATACCACAAGAGGCGACACACTTTTTATTTTATTCAAGGGCCACAACATACATCATATTATAATACATGCATTTTTATCTATTCAAAGGCCACAACATGCATCACTCCATAATAATCATGCAAACGAAACTCAATAAACAGTAAAAATACAACTGAAAATGGATGTGAAAAATACCCTCAGGTCTAACCTTTTTTGTCGACTTCCGGACTTGCGTTTCACGGAGATCGGAAGGGCTAAAGCTCCTCAACTTTTCTGGTTCACTGGGTTGTGTTTTACCTCGCTGTTTCACTGCTCAAGCTACTGTTTTGACTCCGTTTTGCTGCTATTTTGCTGTCGTTTCGCTGCCGTATTTTGGTCACTGTTTTTGGTGTTTTAGGCTACTATTTTGGGTGATTTTAAAGGCTTTAAGTGCAGTTTTTTTTGTTGCTAGTTTAGGTGATTTAGGGGGTTGTTTTAGGGGTGCAGGGCTGCTGTTTTGGTCGGTTAGGGGGCTGCTATTTGGGGCATTTTATGGCTGGTGTTTGGGACGTTTTATGGCTGCTGTATGGGGGAGATTTTCGGTGATGTGTGAGGGTTTATGGGGCTGTGATATTCGGTTAATGTAAGTGTGTTTTAGGGTTTTAACTTTCGGTTTTTTGGATGGTGGAGGAGGAGAGAAATTTTGTGTTTTTCTTCTTATTGTGTGCGTGAATAGAGAGAGCTTTTGAAGGTAGTGGGGCAGGTGGCTTTACGTGAAGATGTAAAGAGGCGTGGGAATTAGGTGGCTATTGGCGTGAGAGTGAACTGAATTGATGGTGTCTTAGCATGAGTGGAGGGGCTGCTACGTGATTGTTTATTTTGTTGAAGCCGAAAGGGGTGAGGGCAGAGGACGTGTATGAAGAGGCTTGTGTGTTATGCTCCTTGATGCTGAAAGGTGAGGCTCATGTTTGTCTAGGTTTAAAGGTTATTGTCTTCTCGGCAGTTGGCTCTTGTTTATTTTGTTGTGTTTTTTTTTTTTTTGATGTGGCCGTGAGAGAGAGAGAGAGATTGGAGAGGGGGTTGGCTTTGGTTTTGGGTTGTTTATATAGACAAGGACTAGGGTTTCCCCTTGTCTCACAAGGAATAGATTGGATTTGGTGTCAAACAAGGAAATGATTTGATTGATTGGGGGGACAAATTTTGGTGAATTAGGAAGGTAGTATATTTAGTTTGTGTTGATTAGGCATACAATATTTTAAGTTAGGAATAATATATTTTTAATTAGGAATAATATTTGATTGATTGATTTTAACTTGGTATGATTATATTTCATGTTTTTTTATATTTGGTATATGACTTACTTAATATTTAATTTAATTTGGTATATTATTTAATTAATATTTTATTTAATTGGGTTGTATTTTGAGGGCCTTGGGAGTGTGGGCTTGGTGGTGGTGGGCGTGGGCTTGCCTTGGTGGATTAGGTGTTGTGTTGGTTTGGTGAGTGGGTTTGGGCCAAGGTTAAATGGTTCTGGGTTTTTTAGGCCAAAGGTGCTTTAAAACGGAGGTCCAACGAGTGAGCTTGGAGCTAAACATACAGATAAAATTTAACGAAATGCCGATTCCCTTCCGACAACCGTTTCCCGCAACTTCCTCCACTAAAAAGGTAGTGCCTCAAAATGAGACTCATCATAGGGACTCACATGGAAAAATGCAATGCCTACAGGCGGCAATTTGAAATAGAAAAAACCTAGCATCACCGAAAATTGAGACATAAAAAAAAGCCAGCAAAAACAACAAGAAAACCAGCAGCCAAAAAACAGTGAAAAATATGAACCAGAGACACCCACCAGCGAAACAACAACCAGCCACCAAAAGACAGCCATCACCGAAAACAACCAACCAGCCAACCACCAAAAATAAAAAAAAATAGAAAATATAAGCCAATCACCGAAAATAATAAAAAACAGAAAACATAAGCCAATCACCGAAAACAACAAAAACATAAAACAGAAGCCAATCACCAAAATAACAAAAAACAGAAAACAGAAGTCAGCCATCAAAAACAACCAGAAATCGAGACAAAAACAACCAGCCAGCACCGAATAAAACAACAGAAATAGAGCCTGAAAACAACCAAAAAAACACCCAAGACAACCAGTAAAGAATGAAACATCAACCAGAAACAGCAAAACAGCAACCAGAAAATAGCAAAACAGCGAACCATCGATCCTTCCGGTGACAGCCTAACATACTTCTGAGAAAGCAACTTAAAAGGTAAGGCCTGAGGGCACCCTTACCATATTTATTTTATAGTTCTGGACGATGCGTGTCTGGCTGAACGTGAAATATGTCCAGCCGGTTATGCGAAGTCTTACATCAAAGACGGCCAAATCTCTGGTCACATTTTTTTTTCTTTCTTTGGCATTTTGTTATTTATCATGTTTTATCTATTTTTCACTTTTATTGTTGTTTTATTATTTCGCCTTTATTTTGTTTAATTTTTGTTCATGTTGATGATTTTACGTATATGCCTTGTTATATGTCTTCATATCTATTTGTTATGTCTGTTTACATTGCATTGATGATTAAGTATGTTATTATCCCATGCGGTATATCAGATGGAAACCCAGACGTAAATTCTGTAGCCGAATCTGAATGGACGGTAGTGCGGTTTGTACTTGGGATACAACTCGACGTGCCACTCGGGAAATACTCATATATGCGTGATTAACTCAATTTTTTTGTTTGCTATTTATTGATTGACGTTTTTCCTGCTTTTGATTGTTTATTATAATTTTCGTTATAGCATCTCGTATTTCTTAATTTAATGTGTTTATGGAACTATGTTATTGTGATTATTATTTTGGTTGGGTATGTTATTACATCTTTATTCGCTTTTATTCCTAAATTGCATTAAGACTTGGCTATACCATTGTGTGAACCTGTCCATTATACTGGTACAAGTAAGGGACCATTCTGAAATGCTTTGAGGTCTTCCCTTGCGAGGGGTGAGTGCAACCTTAAATCTTTCCCAGTTCACACTGGGTGGCGACTAATTTATTCTCTGGTTTTGTCCCCCGCGGGCTAATCTGTACTCTCTACTGGCTGCGAGCCCAACAGTCTCATGGTCGCCGAACATCATAGGCATAGCGGTAAACCCCATTTCACTCCTACAGGTAGTAATTCTTGTTTTTATATATATATTCGATCTAATTACGATTAGATTGAAACTAAATATGATTTAATGATATATATATTAGATAAAGACCCGATAATATATTTATAGTGCGCAGTTACAAAGTAGTTTGTAATTGACATTGGGAAGTGTCACTACTAGAAGTATATTATCAAATAAAGTTCCTGGTCAATATTTACTAACACTGGTCGGTTAGTAAAATCCGCTGAGACCAGTACATGTCGTATATCGAGATTTGGTCTGATGGTTTATCCCAATGAACCATAAGTCTGGGGAGACTCATATAGATATGTAGGTGTTTATTTGATAAACACTGAATGACTCACCGAAGATTTCCTAATCGAAGGTACACCAACGTCAATAGGAATCTTCTCGAGTCGAGTAGGATATTGGTCATTCGACTTGAGATACCACTCTGGATATATAAGATATCCTCCACACTTTGATGGCAGTCACGTCACTGATCTATTTAGATCAGACCTCCGCCTGTTCGTTGGGTATGGACTGATACTCATGATATCCTTTGAGTATCAGTTCTTGGAATTCTATATGATAGCTTAGAACTATGGCTACCATTCTAGAATTACTTGACCACCTTTTAGTGACCTAGAATTGTTCATGAGTCACTTTATTGTGAGATTCTATTTTAGTTTATGTTTTGATTCAAAGAAATGCATATATGTATTTAGAATACATGTAAGTTTCTTGCATAACTTGTGTTGATGTTTGTTTTGATGTTAAAATTGGACTTTTAGGTGTATTGAAGTGTTTATAGAAAATTGGAAGTGTTTAGAATTGAATTAAAGGCGAAAATACTCTCTGCCAATATTTTACACAGGGTAGCGTCGCGACACTTTTCTCTAGCGTCGCGACACTGAGCTCTCAGAGCTTCGGGAGTCACGATGCTCACCCTTGCACGTTGCAATGCTGAGCATTCACAGATGGGTATTACGACTCCCATGCTCGAGTGTCACGACTCCCAAGCCCGAGCGTCGCAAGACAACGACAACAACTTTTTATGAGCGTTGAAAATTCATTTTCTCTGTTCTAGAGTTTCCGGACTCTGATTTGGTCCCTGTTTTTTCCTACGAACTCGTAACAGAATATAGTATCTATAAAATAATTTAAAAATACAAAATATCATTAATATCCATGGTCCACTTATGCTGCGCGGGGTATCGATCCAACCCTACCACATCCGCCCTAATATAATGGTATCAGAGCAGGTCTTAACCACACAACACATGTTACATGTTTGACATGTATTTGAATCTATATCTTTATAATTTTTATTTAATTATACATAATTCATATTGGATATGCATTGCATATTTTAAATTAAAATTTTTATTTTGACACAAGCATGTAATGACTTGATTGTCATAAATTTCCAATGATTAGGTGATTAATTTTGTAATAGTATTAATAATATTGGAGCCTTATTAGATTGTCTATCTTGTCAATACGGAGATGAATGAGTTCTTATTACTTATGCTCAATACCGTCATTATTGTGATGGTATAAGTGATCAGAACTTAGGTCGTTCCGGTAAAACATTAGATGTAGTGTGATGAGTTGACATAGTCAACCAATACCATCATTATTATGTGAGTGTACTTATGAAGCATGTCAGTGTACATTGACAAGTATACACATAGAACACGTATTAATCCAATACCGTCATTATTGTGAAGATAAGAAATAATTCAAGACTATACTAAGGAGTCACATGAATGTGATTGACCTTTGAGGTCTACCTAATGAGTTTATAAAGGCCAATACCATCATTATTGTGAGGCTGGAGTAAATGTCATGGGATCCATTTCCCGCTATGAAATTTTGATTGTCAAATTTTGATTTTTTTTCTTTAAGGGATATTATGGAATTACGTAAAGTAGTGGGATGATACTAACAGATTTAAAATCCATAATCATATTAGTGTTTTTATATTGAAATGAAGATGTTCTGCTAGTGTTTAAATATTATCTTGTAGATGGTTGCCGCAAATCCATTAGCGCGACTTTTGGATTCTAATAAATTGAAAGGACCGAGAACAATTTTGAATGAGAAATGAACATCTGCCTTGTCTTGGAGCCAGAAAAGTTGAGTTATGTGATGATCAATCCATTCCCTGTTGAAATCAAACTTTGATTACACTCCCAAAAAGTGGGAGACTTTTCAAAAATGGAATGATGATAACTTAATGGTGAAATCCTTCATTTTAGGATCGATGTTTCCAAATTTGCTCAGACAGTACATAGAGGTACATGATGCTTGAAGCATTATGAGAACACTCAAGGAGTTGTTTAAAGCAAATAAAGAAATTGAAATATATCAAAAGTCTATAGAATTGTTCCATGCTACACTCAAGGATGGAGGAGCACTTAGAATTAATGTTTTGAACATGATAGACCAGATCCGATATTTGGAACGACATGGCATAATGATCGATGAACGACTAGGGCGAAATTTGAATTTTTCTTCTTTGTTTGGTACTTATGCTGGCTTTGTGTTAGATTTTCATATGCATTCGATGCAAGCCAGTTATGAAGAACTTCATAATATATTACGCACAACGGAACAAGATTTGAACAAGATTTGAAGCAAGCTCTTCAAAGACTTCTAAAAAGTTGAAGAAAATCAAAATGAGAAAGAAAAAGATATCAAAGGGAAACTCTAAGAAGCATAAAGTTGCAAGACCACATGTAGCTTGTGATACATGTCTACACTGCAAGAAGTCTAGACACTGGAAGAAAGATTATCCGAAGCTAAATGGTAAGGCAAGACCCTCATATACATATTATATTTTCTTATTATTGAAATCTCATTAGCCTTAGATGTAAATAGTGGATGAATGTTAGATACCGACAGTCCCACTCATATTTACAACTTGATCTCGGTGGTACACACGTAACGCAAGTGCACGTATCGCTCAAGTAGTATAAAATGTATCGATCCCATGAGGACTTGATACCTAAGCAATTAATTTATGAAGTTAAATGTCTACAAGTATCTAATTGATTGATTGTTGGTTGGATGGTGATTTTTTATCTGAAAGAAGTAAATGAAATAATGCAAAAGTAAATTTAAGGAAATCATATTATAAAGCTATCCAGGGTTGTGAATCCTTCTAATATCTTTTAATGATAAAGTGATTATCTCTTGTTTGTGGAATATATAGGTTTATTAACCTGGAACACGAAAATATGTAAAAGTCTCTGTCGATGGTCAGATGTAAATACCCAAAGTAACCCACTTAAGCATATGTCTATATTAACCTAGTTACCTGAATTCATTAAGATTAAGTTCCAATTGTGGCTACCCCTGCCCGATAGGTATATGTCTATCCTGGAAGAAAATCTACCTAAGGGACATCTACCCTAAGGTGAGGTCGTAAGCTATTTAGTCTAAAGCTGAAACCTAAAATCTCTTCGTCAAGTTCATTTTAAGTTTACCAAATCAATCTTATTAGTGGCCAATTAATAAGAAGCATTAATACTAAGACTCAATAAATAAACCAATATATTACCCAATATATAAAATATCCAACTTATAAACCGATGATATTGGAATTCATCACAACCCTAGATATGGTATTTAGTTATAACACATATTTAGGATTATGAAAGACATAAATAAAGAAAACAACACAAAATAAACTTAGAAATTAAAAGGTAAAATAAAATGTTGGGGTTAGAGGATCCACTATTATTATTTCTAATTTAGAAATCTCCCTTATTATAATATATAAATTTGCATGACATTACCAACCAACCATATAGGCGTATCCTGATTAAGTCAGATTTTGATTAATTTCAACCGACCATAAAGGCGGTATCCAATTAAGTCAGGTTAAAATCAATTTAATTAAGTCCAACCGACCATAAAGGCGGTATCCCATTAAGTCAGGTTTTAAGATAATTTATATATTATAACTAAGGGAGATTAATATAAATTATAATAATAAAAGCTTTACCTTTCACCCCAATAGAGGGAAGTTACCTACTCATTAATTTAAAGTAAAATAAAGAAAGATTTATTGCTTAAAATAAAAATTAAATACAAGAAAGCTGTAAATAAACAAACAAGATATTATCTTCTTAGTATTCTTAAGGAAATCCCCAGAAGAAAGTATGAAAATTTCAAATGAATTCGGCCTCCATTTATAGGAAAATTTTGTCTCTGCGTGTCGCGACGCGCCGTTGATTCTTGACACATGTACGCGGTTTTTGTAGGGTTGGTTCTCGGAGTGCCAATCCGGATCATATTTATGTCCGATTCATGAATACGAATAAAGCCCTTCTCCATAATATTACTTATTTAACGGTAGCACCTCTTGTCTTTTATATATATATTCAATCTAATTATGATTAAATATCTAATTATGATTAGATTGAAACTAAATTTGATTTAGTGATACGTGTATATTAGACAAAGACCCTAGGATTTATAATGTAGTGCGCTGTTACATTATAGTTTGAAATTGACATTGGGAAGCGTCACTATAAGCTGTATATCTTTAAATAAAGTTCATGGTCAAGATTTACTAACACGGGTCGGTTAGTAAAATCCGCTGAGACCAGTAAATGTCGTATATCGTGACTTGGTCTGATGGTTTATACTAATGAACCATGGGTCTTGGGAGACTCGTATAGATATGTAGGTGTTTATTTGATAAACACTGAATGACTCACTGAAGATTTCTTAATAGATGGTACTCCAACGTCAATAGGAATCTTCTCGAGTTGAGCGAGCATAGTGGTCATTTGACTTGAGATACCACAGTGGATATATGAGTTATCCTCCACACTTTGATGGCAGTCACGTCACCAATCTATTTAGATCAGACATCCGTCTGTTTGTTGGGTGTGGACTGATGCTCATGATATCCAGTGTGTATCAAGATAGAATCCGTCAGTCCTGTGTACAAGGCATAGGTATCCTACACATTTTTGGGATCTATTAAATCCATGGTCGTGGTATAACTTCAGAAGCGAGTTCCGAGTGTTATTTAGAGATCGTAAATTTGAAAGTCGACTATATTATACCATAAAATTTGATATTTTTATCTATATCCCATGTATAATATGGATAGCCTGTGTGACGGAGGGATTATACGTATGTAATGACCTCGACATGCATATTTTAGTGAGATTATATGTGGTCATCATAATTCATTAGTGGGTGAATTATGGACACGAAATTGGATTTCTTGACGGATAAACCTAAACTTAGAGAGTCCCACAATATGAAGTGTACTCTTGAGCACTTGGGCAACGTCTTATGAATAATACAGATTATTCATAATACGTTATCAGATTAAATGAGTTAATTCAAATCGTTTAAATGGTTAAATGAAACACATGCTTTAGGGAATTTTTGTCAATTAATAATTAATGTGTATTTATATTGATACAAAACTTGTTTAATACATATTAATTAATTGTCAAATGAGACTTTGACACATGCCATTAATATATATATATTTGTTATTTAATGTAAATAAAAATACATATCTAATAATAATTAAATATTCTTTTTCATAGTTGTTATGAAAAATGTTTAATTATTATTGGTAACATGTGGCATGTTTTAATTAAGCTTAAGGTGTGCAAATTTGATTTGCTAACATAAAGTTTGATGTTAATTTAATTGAATTAAATTGGAAATTGACCAAAATACCCTTCACTAAGTCGGCAATTTGGCTTTTTAAAGTGAATTTTTCTTTTTCTTTTTCTTTTCTTGCTACTATGGCCGAAATCTTTCTTCCAAAAATACTCTCAAATCTGCTTGATGATTCAAGAAGGAAAAGTGAAGAAAATCAAGAAAAAGCCTAAGGAATTAAGAGAATTAAAGGTCATTCTTTATATCCCTAAGCTTAGAAGCATGTTTATGTTATGGTTGGTGCTCAGAGTGCCATCCGGATCGTATTTATGTCTGAATCATAAATACGAACAATTTCTTTTTTCCATAATATTACTTAATTAATGGTAGCACCTCTTGTCTTTTACACATATATTCGATCTAATTGCGATTATATATCTAATTATGATTAGATTGAAACAAAGTCTGATTTAGTGATACGTGTATATTAGACAAAGACCCTAGGATTTACAATATAGTACGCAATTACAACGTAGTTTGTAATTGATATTGGGAAGCGTTACTATAAGTAGTATATCCTTAAATAAAGTTCATGTTCAAGATTTGCTAACACGGGTCGGTTAGTAAAATCCTCTGAGGCCAGTACATGTCATATATTGTGACTTGGTCCGACGGTTTATCCCAATCAACCATGAGTCTCAAGAGACTCGTATAGATATGTAGGTGATTATTTGATAGACACTGAACGACTCACTGAAGATTTCCTAATAGATGGTACACCAACGTCAATAGGAATCTTCTCGAGTTGAGCGATCATAGTGGTCCTTCGACTTGAGATACCACTGTGGATATATGAGTTATCCTCCACAGTTTGATGGCAGTCATGTCACCGATCTATTTAGATCAGACCCTTGCATGTTCATTGGGTATGGACTGATGCTCATGATATCCTATGCGTATCAAGATAGAATCTGTCAGTCATGTGTATAGGGCATAGGCATCCTACATGTGTTTACGATCTAGTAAATCCATGGCCGTGGTATAACCTCGGAAACCAGTTCTAAGTGTTATTTAGAGATCGTAAATTTGAAAGTCGACTATATTTTACCATAAGGATTTGATGTTCTTATCTATATCCAAAGTATAATATGGATAGCCTGTGACGGAGGGATTATACGTATGCAATGACCTCGACTTGCATAGTTTAGCGAGATTATATGTGGTCGTCATAATTCATGAGTGAGTGAATTATGGACACGAATTTGGATTTCGTGACGGATAAACCTAAACTTAGAGAGTCCCACAATATGAAGTGTACTAATTGAGCACTTGGGCAACGATTTATGAATAATACAGATTATTCATAATACTTCATCGGATTAAATGTGTTAATTCGAATAGTTTAATCGGTTAAACAAAAACACATGCATAAGTGCATTTTTGGTCAATCGTAATTATTGTGTATTTGTATTTGATACATAATTCGATTAGATACACATGAATTAATTATCAAATGAGACTTTGATACATGCCATTAATATATGTATTTGTTATTTATTGTAATAAAAATACATATATAATAATAATTATATTAATTATTATTTAGATATTTAAATGTTAAATATTTAAATAATTAAATGATATCTATATTTCATAATTATTATGTTATATGGCTAATTATTATTGATACATGTGGCATGTTTTAATTAAACTTTAGGTGTGCAATATGATTTTCTAACATAAAGTTTAATCTTAATTTAATGAAATTAAATTACCAAAATGACAAAAATGCCCCTAAAAGTCGGTCACTCCTTCCTTTAATTTGAAAATTTAATTTTCTTCATTTTTGGAGAAGCCATGGCCGAATATCACTCTCCAAAATACACCTCCAAATTACTTGATGATTCAAGGAAAGAAAATCAAGAAAATCAAGAAAAAAACTATGAAATCAAGAGAATTAAAGGTAATTCTTTATATCGCTAAGCTTAGAGATTATGTTTCTTATTTCTTTATGATCTAGTGAGATCCTAGGGTTTCTTCTTTTCTATAAATTTGGGGCTTTATGGTTTGGAGGAGGAATTGGAAGGCCTTGTGCATGTGTGAAGTTGTTTTGGATGATATTATTGTAATACTGATTCAATTTTGACATTTGATGATAAGTTGCCATTCTAGAGTGTTATGACCACTCTTGTAATGTCTAGAATTGTTATTGGGTGCTTCATTGTGGTGACTTTGGTTGGTGTTATGATTAATTAGATTAATGTTGGAAAATTGGATTTTAAGCATGAAAAATTGATATTTTAGCTTCTGGATCAAATCTGGAAATATGTTCATATGGTGATGATAAATAATGTCATATAAATGTATTGGATGTGTTTTGGGTGTTGGAACAATTTTCAGAAATTGTTTCAAAGTTGAAATAAGCAAAAACGGTGAAAAACGGCGTTACCAAGTGACTTTTGAGCCAACCGGGTGACGACTGCCCAAACAGTTTGTCACTGTTCGGGCAGTCCACGAACTGCCCTAATACTATTGGGGCTGTCCTAGGCAGTACTCATGTGTATTGGGTAGTCGGTTCGGTCAAAAACACGTTTTATGCCATTTTACGGAAAAAAAAATTTCGTAAAATTTTCGCGACGTTTCTTAGTTATTTATGTCGTTATTTGATATCGAATAAATATGTTTAGGTGAAATATCAATAAATTATTCATATTAGATATTGAATAATTGATTCGATAATTTAAAAAGTTTTAAAGTTACGATTTCGCCCGAACAGCGCTTCCATCGCGCCCTTTGCCCAAAGCCCCAACAATAATGGTATCAGAGCAGGTCTGATTCTTCATCCATTACATTAATCATGCTTTATATATGATATATAATCCAATTTTGATGCTTTCACATGCACGTAATCTATATGTTTCTTGACTTTTCGGCTCTACGCTGAAGGGAAACGTAACGAAAATTTAATAGTTAAGTTTAGTTAGGTTTTCTAAAGGTAGAATTGAATTGTTTAGATAATTATCTAGATTAAAATTCTGCATATGATGTAGAACAATACTTCATAGAGGAATATCCTCGCTTAAATAAGGATGTAAAGTAACGTGTATTGGATGCATGTTTCTTGGTCCGTCTTGTCAATACGATTTATAGGTATCTTTCTATGGCTGTATCCGAGATCGGGCCAAAGCAGTGAGGGTGTAGTTGATAGAATTTTATCCATGCCGGATGTATAATTGATACTAGACAAATTCAAGTGAAAGTGGAAATCCTGAACGTGCCAAAGCTGTCAGGACTACATCGGTAGCTTGAGTTTGTCATTGGCAAGTGAAGCCTTGATACGCCTCCTTATGAATGTGCCAAAGCTGTCATAAGAGAAACGATCAGGACCAAAATCATGAGTCATAGTGAGTGTGATTGACAATGAGTTGTCTACCTAATGAATATATGTCGGCGAGATAGTGCCAAAGCTGTTAGTCGAAATATATTCATGGGATCCTACTCTCACTATGGAATTCGATTTAATTATTGAATTCCCATTTTTCGTTGGGGATTACGATATTATATAAAGTAGTGGGAGATACAGCTGGGTTAAAAATCCATAACTAAGGCAATGTGTAATATTATGGAAATTGTTGCTTTATGTTTTCCTTTATTCTATATTGTTAATATAATTATACTTCTAATCCACTGCATGCATATTACTTGAATATGTTTTCTGAATTTAATTATGGTTGCGTATTTCTAGAATAGGTTCTAGAATGTTAGTAGACTTGGATATTTTTAGAATAGTCAAAACCATCGGGAAATGTTGTTCCGATTTTCTTGAAAATCAATATGGTTAGTGACTTAGTTTCTAATTCACGATAAGTAATCTAAATAGATATCTGTTTTAGGATATAATTGTCTAGAAAGAATAAGTTCCTGTCCGGTAAGAATTGACGTGAATTAGTTCGTGTCTCGAGATTTTTGACTGACATTAAGAAAACTCCATTAGGTATTTTTTTTATCTTATAATGACATTTCTTGGCTTTAGTGACTTTTAGAAGTCACGTGTTTGACACAGTTTGCTAATCAATTATTTGTGATTATTGTAAATAATTGAAGGCAAAATTATAAAGCTAAAGAAAATATATGTGTATAGTTGTGTATAGAGAATATCGATTCTCACAATACGACAACTGTAGGTATTGGATACCAGATCTCCCATCTAGTTATTTAAAATAATGTTTAATGATTGTTTTGATATTTGATATTAGAACTTTCGACTATTGGATAGTTACTTGTTCTTTATAAACAGTTGTTACATATTTTAATACGACTAGTATTGTCATTGTCGAATAGATAAACATTAAGAAAAACATTCAGTTAACTAAATAACTTAGAACAATGTTTTATGAGATTTTATCATATAAGTATTAGATGTTTATTCCGTATGGTAAAGCATGGTCTGATATAAGATCACACCACATACCCTTATCCATTTAATGAATATTGTATTCAGGAATGTGATTAAATCTCATTTACCTAATGATCGTCACTGGACCACAGATTTATTAAACTAATACTTTGGAAGTATGTAGTTTAATGAATTGTAAATTGCCATGGATAGTTTTCTTTACTTCGTAAATTAGTTAATGAATTGTCATTACTTAGTTACATGTTTCTAAAAGAATACACATTGATCCTCTTGAATAGTTTGAGAACTTTCAATATGTTTCTGATGAAACGCGGATAAAATATTTTGAATGGTTCAAAGATATTATATTTGAAGTGTTGAGAACTATATTTTAAAATTCATCGTGAGTCTTTGAATTGTTCAAGGATGTTTGATATGATCGAACATATGAATTTATGGCAATTAGTTCTAAAGTTATTTAATCAATGTGATTCTTACTCAATATATTCTTCTCTACGATTTCATCTTGACGGAATTGGTCAATGGGAGAAATCGAATCTTATATGATATGATTTGTTTGATATTGAGTGTTACCGAATTAGTTTTAATACTCTTGGGGTTATGCTCCAGTTACACTAATTCATCTTTTAATTTATGTTCCATTAGTTTCTACAAATACGTATATGATATGTATAGGTAGAAAATTCGAATCTTGAAAAGTTTTGAGATTTGAATCTTTCTTTTGTATAATGGTTTTATAATTAAAAGTACTTGCGCCTCAGAGGTACAAGTAAAAGTTTATCATTTATTCTATTTAATAGAATATTGTATTCTATTTGATAGAATATCTTTTCTACGATCCCGAGTAATAAAATTATTTTATTACTTGGAGTGTAACATCAGATGTTAACAATTATAGAAAAGACTTGACTTATTGAAGTCAAATGTGAGAGTGATAAACTGTAATGGAACTACATAATTAATTAGATGAAATGACCCTACGATATCTTCCGTATAAGTTTAATAGGATGTCAGAATCATTTGCAAAGTATTTGATACTTAATGGTTCTGATGTTTTCTTATTGATGAAAAATATCCTATAACTTATAGTGGGAGCGATATTTTATATCGATTTCGGTAGTTAGCATTGAACCATAGATCTAAAATTGTTCGTAGCCTACTACGATCAAGTTTTGAACTTGATTAAGCTTTCGTTATGAATAGTTCATAAAATGTGCAAATTATTTTCTCAGCAAAAGCAAAGTGAGCTTGTTAAAGGTTTGACCATTATAGTATAACAGTGAGAAAGGTTATACTCAATGATCTATTGTAGATTCTGAGAAAACTTGTCTCAAGTCACACTAATTGAACAATTAAAGATCTGTTGGTTAATGTTGATATTAAATTATATATTTGGCTAAAGAATGCAAAGTGGCGTTCCTGAATGTTTTCTTCGAACGAGAAATCCGTTGTGGTTTCTTTGTTTAAAGAGTTAATTCTAGAACGGCCCTATAGTTTGTATTCTGCTAAGATCACAGTTTGATATACTGGCTTATAGAGCCTATTGTAGACTCAGATAAGCTTTCCAGAAATATGTGTTTTCTAATTTTGATACAGTCAGATTGTCTGATTTTATCAAAGTATAGAAAATACATATTTGATAGTAGGTTCAGTGGGAGCGTACAAATTTCTTTCTAGTGTTGTATATCCTAACGACTTTATCATTATTAATGTAATAGTGAAATGTTTGTGAGGTAAAAGGATTTAGCTAAGTTTTCTTTTCTCCGTGAAAGCAATGAGAGTAGTCTTTGTTATATTTGATATAAAATTTTATATATGATGTAAAACTAAGAGACTTGTGAGATACTCTCATTAGTCGTGCATTAGATATGATCTAATAAAGGACACAGTAAGACTATATGTATGACAGTTTGTATAACTGTTTGACAGTTAGTGTGTCTCTTGTATAAAGTATTAATCTTTCGTAAAGGATGATTCTTTTGACGAAAGAGAAATTGATTAGAATGTCTAGTCAATCTGATGCCTCATATGTTGATAGCATAATGAATACTATATAATCTGCGATTAAAGATATCAATTTAATCATAATAGTTACGAGCTATTTTGATACGTTGTAGACCATGGGATGGATCTTAAAACATATTCTTTGTGATCTATGAGATATTAAGAACAAGTTTCTTATTCATGGAGAATATAATCTGCAACCATTATGGTCAGATTAGTTATGAAACTAATTATGACATTAGATGATCTATTTCATCTAAAGTCAGAAAAGATGCAGTGAGAGTGTCACCGTTGATTCTACTGAATCAGTAGAATTAGTTATAACTTATGAAGTATTGACTTATGAAGTTGCATAGTGACCTTATAGATTAGAAGTTTTGATATTAGTGTTGTGCCTGGGGTTATCTCATAGTATTTTAGATTTGATCTCTAAATACATAAGACAACTTAATAGCTATAGCACAATATTGATGTCGCATATTAACCATATTGATGTAGAACTTAGGTTCTATAAAATATGAATGATGTCTGCTAAGGAAAACAATTGGGTTTGTTGGACAGACTCAATATGTTATAGCGAACTTACTTGTTGTTGCCTACCTCTTGAGTGCTAGGTGAGCTCTTGAGGGCCATGAGTATGTGATACACATTGAGATGTGTATATGATACCGTGGATTGGCACTAGAGCAAATGTGAGAAATTGTTAGTGTTGGTGCTCAGAGTGCCAATCCGGATCGTATTTATGTCGGATTCATAAATTCGAACAATTCCATTTTTCCATAATATTACTTAATTAATAGTAGTACATCTTGTCTTTTATACACATATTCGATCTAATTGCGATTAGATATATATTATGATTAGATTGAAACTAAATCGGATTTAGTGATACGTGTATATTAGACAAATACCCTAGGATTTACAATGTAGTACGCAGTTACAACGTAGTTTGTAATTGACATTGTAAAGTGTTACTATAAGTAGTATATCCTTAAATAAAGTTCCTGGTCAAGATTTTCTAACACAGGTCGGTTAGTAAAATTCATCGAGACCAGTACATGTCGTATATCATGATTTGGTCCGATGGTTTATCCAAATGAACCATGAGTCTCGGGAGACTCATATATGTTGGAGTTTACTAAGGTCCCAAGGATCAATAAACAAGCATGAAACATAAGTGAATACAAAGAGGGAGTTGCGGAATACTCACATCGATCGGTTGAGCGACGCTAGAGGCAACAAAAATGAATTATGCTCACTATTTTGTGCGGCAGTGGGCTGCTGTTTGTTCCTCATTTTCGGCCATCAAGCTTCAAGAATCCAAGCTCCAAGCTTCGTCAAATGATTCCCGGCTCATGGGTGGACTTCTCTATCACCTTCGTATGATCCAGGAGTGTGCTAGCACTCTTGATTTTTGCCACAAAAACCAAGCATTTTGGCTTCCCTTCTCACGATTTTTGCAAACCAGAAACCAGAAAGTTTCAGCCCCTTGGGCGTGAGATGAGAGAGATGAGAGAAAGAGAGTTGTGTTTGGTTTGTTCCAAATTTGATTATCTTATACACTAATTTGAATTTCAAATTCATTTCATGTGAATTTGGCTTTCAAAAGTCAAACAATTAAAAGCTCCAACCACTTCCATCAACTCACATCAAGTTGTCAAGTCACATCACTCAAAGTGACAAGTGATTTGACGCTTGAAGTGACCCTAGATGCGACTAGCAATTTGACGCTTGATTTGACTTGCGTGCCGCAATCGAATTCGAAATGCGAATGCGCTGGCAAATACTCCCGGGCTCGGTTCGCTAATTCCAAATTAACGAATTTTCTGTTGCGTCGTAATTAAATGATTACACCTAGCGTAGTCACTATTCACGTCGCTAACGAATTAATTCTAAATTAATTCGTTCACTCGAATTAAAATATGATTTCAATTATGCATCGAAATCCAATTTCGTTTAATATATAGAATATATAATTTGCCGATTAATTCCAAATTAATCGTTATCTCTCTTTAAATGATATTTTATCCCAGATAAAATATCTCTGCAATTAATCCCAGATTAATTTTCTCTCTCATCTAATTAATCCAAGATTAATTAAAAGTGCGAGTCATACGTCATCGGTGAATCTTTGGGAAGCGACCCATGAGATCTTCGGATATGTTGGCAGTAAATTTGGTCGTCGGACTATCCGAACACGTAAGTACCTTCTACTATGTTTATATCGAATTACAAGACAAGGTTGGCTTCTAGCAAAGCGCCATGCCTACCCAATTCTCCGGAAACATCCTTACAGGAATAAAGGATCTATATCAGGCGTAGTATACGTGGTATTGCATATTTCTATCCAGTATCAGATGATCACATGCAAGGCCTGGGGCTGGTACAGTGTCTGCCCCGTAGGAAGCATATATCGGATTACGAGCAACTAGTCTCTTTAATATCGGATAATCATAACCAATTCATATTATCCCGACGGTTGCAACCTTTTTAGAGAATCAGTTTTGTATCCCTGCGCGATCATCATCTCCATATGACTGGAGTGACACTTCCGTCTTGACATCACACCCAACACACTACGATTCTCAATATACCCAGCATTGGCGTACACAGAACCGGTTAAAGCAATGGACGACCGTAACCAAAGTATATTGTTTGTTGCAAGTGTTAGCGATGCAAGTCTCAGGTTAAGACCAAATACACCTACCCTGATTTCAGATTTCCATAGACACATAGTCATACTACTAATGGAATTCCGAGGGGGTCTATCTAGAGCGAAGCTGTTTCCCGTACCATCGGTAAAACACAACCTCCGATTACACTTGCATGAGTATCATATATCCAAATATATAAGAACTATGTCGTTGTGCCATTACAACGCGCACAAGTGTAATACTAGTCTTTTACGTATTCATCGATGTCCAATCTCGATAATACTCTGACTAGGGATATTTAATGACTTATCCTTCGTGGATTGATACTGTCTCATATCATTCTCAATCTAGGAACAAATCACAGGGACCTCCTATCATTTATATATCTAGGTGATCTAATCACAAATGATAAGAGTGCAATCTCATTTGTCACATAGTTAATTTGTACAACAACACTATGATCTGTACAAATAATGACGCTATGAGTCATAATTGTCCAACAATCTCCCACTTGGCCTATAGCCAGTCACTCGAGTGTCTTACACCCGAACTATGTACGTTTGGCTCAAACTGTTGGGAAAAAGTTTTCATCAGCGGATTTGCATGATTATCGTATGATGTGATTTATACGATCATCACATCGCCACGATGTATGATCCGAACGAATCAGATGAATATCGAAGTATATATCTGGATCGTTGATGAGACCATTAATTCTTTAGCATGTGCTGACACCTAGCTCAGCTGCAAACAGAACTATATCTAATCTAAGTAGATTTATTTATCGATCCAAATGGCTTCTATTGCCGCCTCAGCTGCAGCAATAACCCGTATTTGTTGTTTATTCGGTAACAGTATCTTGCTTGGAAGATTTTCAGCTCACTGTACCATTATTCAAACTCTGTAGTATCGTTTGCGACTTATAGTCATTTTATCGATTTAGGAAACTTGCAGTAGTGATCCCAGTCACTTCAAGTTCTCCTTCTCCATATGACTAAGATAACATCTTTAGTTCTTTAAGATACTAACGGATGTTCTTAACATCAATCCAGTGACTATCACTTGGATTGGCCTGTTTGTGAATCCATATGCTCAAAGCGTATGAGACACCAGGTCACGTACATTTTTCAATGTACGATTTCTCGGAGAGTTTTCTCGAAAGCCAAGCTTTCGCCGATTGTTATTATGGGAATATCATTTTCAAGAAATGACATATTATCATTATTCATATAGGACAACCACTATCCGTGCGCTCCCACTAACCCTCTTATATACACAAGAATACTTTTCGTTTTGAATTAAATCATAAACTATTATGATTACATCAAAACGACAATTCCAAGAACCTGTGTTTGCTTCAATCCAATCATGGATCGAATCACCTGCAAACCTTGTTTGCTAGTTTTGTACGACAAAACCGACAGGATATTGCAAACATCCTCCGAAAGGTTTCCTTTTCAGGAAAGCGATTTTCCCGTTCAGCTGTCATATTTCATAAATGAAACACGCAGCTTCAGTAAGCATTATCCAAATGGATTTACCGTGGCAACAGGTAAAAGGTTGAATCGTAATCGACACAATGTTGATAACGATATATTTCAGCTAAAAGCCTAGCTTTACACGTTGGTTTGTTTCCATCCATGTACGTCTTCCTTGAAGACTTATATAGTACCAATAGGCACAATGCCTTATGGTACATCAACAAGTATCCAAACTAAGTTGATATACATGGAATCCATTTCGGATTCATGACACTTTGTCATAATATGGAGTCGATACCTTGTAACACTTCCCCATACGTAGTCAGTTTGTATACCTCAATAAGATTGACATCTTTTCGAGGTGAGATCAGAAACCATACCCCAGGCTGTTTTCTGACTCTCTCCAACATACGCGGTTCTTGTGTATTCGAAGATTAATTGAATAGTTTCATCCTTGATGAACTATTTGTGTTCCATTAGGATTCGGTGCCTGGAACAGTATCACTCTGATTTTCATCGAGCTTTACTATCCTCCCACTTACCACTGCATATCGGTATTCCTCTTAGGAAAACCACATGGCGAGCAACAATCTAATTGTTCTCTTGTGAGTTGTATAAGTACTATGCTTATGTATCCCTAGGATAACCTACATTGGCACTTATCCAATTTGGGTTTTAGTTTGGTATCATCCAAATGTTGGACAAAATGACCCATAGCGTCACTATTTGCACAGATCATTGTGTTGTTGTAGCAAATTAACTATGTGACAAGGAAATTGCACTCTCATCATTTGTGATTAGATCACCATAGATATATAAATGAAGAGAGGTCCCTATGATTAGTACCTGGACTGAGAATGATATGAGACAGTATCAGTCCCCGAAGGTTTAATCATTAAATATCCCTAGCCGTAGTATTATCGAGACTGGACATCGATAATGCGGAATAGGCTAGTATTGCTTTTGCGCTGTTTGTGAGGGCACAACGGCATAGTTCTCATATATATAAGTATTGGATACTTATGCAAGTGCGATAGGAGGTCGTGTTTCACCGATGGTACGGGAAACAGCTTCACTCTGGATAGACCCCTCGGAATCCCATTGGTATTATGACTATGTGTCTATGGGAGGCCGAAATCGAGGTAGGTGTGTATAGTCTTAACCTGAGACTTGCATCGCTAATACTTACGATAATCGATAAACTTTGGTCTTGGTGGTAGGGGGGCTTTAACCGGTTCTGTGTACACCACTTCTGGGTTTATCAGAGAGTCGTAGTGTATTGGGTGTGATGTCAAGATGGAAGTGTCACTTCAGTCATTTGGAGATGATGTCACGCATGATACGGTACTAGTGCTCTTGAGTGTTGCGCAACCAATCGGGATATTGTGACCAGGTCATGTATATCCGATTATAGAGACTATGTTACCAGACATCCGACATGTGTTTCGGACGGGGCAGACACTTATCCAGCCCCAGCCCTAGCACGTGATTATCCGATACTGGGCCAATATACACAATACTACGGTATACTACGCTTGATACAGATCTATATATTCCTGTAAGAATATTTCTGGAGAATTGGGTAGGCATGGCGCTTTGCTAGAAGCCAACCTTGTCTTGTAAATCGATATAAACGTAGTACGAGGTACTTACGTGTTCGGACAGTCCGACGATCGTATTTACTGCCAACATATCCGGAGATCTCATGGGTCGCTTCCTGAAGATTCACCGATGACGTATGACTCGCACTTTAATTAATCTAGGATTAATTAGAAGAGAGAGATAGAATAATCTGGGATTAATTCGATGAGAGAAAATTAATCTGGGATTAATTGCGGAGATATTTTATCTGGGATAAAATATTAATTAAAGAGAGAGAACGATTAATTTGGAATTAATCGATAAAATAATATATTCGATATATTATAAGAAATTGGATTTCGACGCGGAATTAAAATTAGATTTTAATTCGGGCGAACGAATTAATTTAGAATTAATTCGTTAGCGACGTGAATAGTGAATTCGCTAGGTGTAATCACGTAATTACGACGCGACGGAAAATTCGTTAATTTGGAATTAGCGAACCCGAGCCCGAGAGTGATTGCGAGCGCGTACGCATTTCGAATTCGAACGCGGCACGCAAGTCACATCAAGCGTCGAATCGCTAGTCGCGTCAATTGTCAAATCAATTGTCACTTTGAGTGATGTGACTTGACAATATGTCACTTTTTAAAGTGAATAGATGATGTGACTTAAAGGTAAAAGTTGAAATGATGGAAAGCATTATTGCTTTTTATTTTTGACTTTAGAATTAAAAGATAAGATATATATATATGTTTTATTTATTTTTTACTTGGAAAATGAAATAAAATGTATATATATTAGACATCTTTTTCTCTCTCTCATGGAATAGTACACGTTTGGCTTGGAGCCAAAACGTTTCTCTCTTTTCCCTCTTCTTCTTCTCTTCCACTTCACGGCATGGTGCCGATTTCTCCTCCCATTTTTTTTGGTTAGACCGATTTTTGAGAAGAGCAAATTGAAGAAGACTTAGTGCTAGCACACCTTGAGTTGTATATAGGTGATAGGGAAACGAAATCTTTGAGCATGGAAGATTGAAGCTTGGAGCTTCAATGGAGTCTTGCATGGCCGAACATGGAGGAAGACAAACCAGTCCAAACCGCACAGCCCACTGTCAAGGAAAGCCATTGCCGAGCTTGGAGGGAGCTCAAAAACGCATCTTGTTCTTCATCCATCAAAACCGAATTCAATGTGAGTTGATTCCGCCATCTCCTTTGATGTGTTCATATGTGATTTTTATGCATGTTTGTGATCTTGTGGACTTGATTAAACTCCAACACCAAACATAGCCTAGCATTCCCAAATTTTCAGGATTGAGAAACCCGGTTTCTTTCACGTTCATATCTAATATGATATCTGTCAAAAAGATTTTATGGAACCTTATTCTAAATAAGTTCTGCACTGTTTATGCTTATTCGTTGAAGGAAATGGTAGCTCAGAGTGACTCATGATTAACCTTATCATGTCCAACAAAATTCGGTTTATCCGTTCGGACACACCGTCAAACTGACGGCGTGTTCCGTGAGGAGTCCTCATTGAAAGAATATTTTACTCTTTCAAGTATATTAGAAACTTATTGCTTAAGTATTTTCCATTACGGTCTTACCGTGATGGCTTAATACTTTAGCCGATTTGTTCGTCTATTTCGTGTCGAAACTAAAAGTTTCTGATTTGTGTTCTTCAAAAGAAACACTTAACCATAACCCGATGCCACATCCGTAAAGGTCACGAAATATTCATATCACCTCTAGCCTAGCTAGACATGGGCCACTTGATTCACTAAGAACTAGGGCTAACAGATAGGGGGCATTTGCACTTTTACCAAGTAAATGTGTTATAGGCACTTTGCCCAATAAACTAGATTCGTAGACTTTATTTGATTGAAATCAAATCAGTCCGAGTATCCACTCTTCAAAAGTGCGGATATACGAGTCTTGTTTGATTGTGTCCCAGACAACAATGCCACAATAGGTTTCTCCTGATCAAATCAGTTTGAGGTATTTGTTTGTCATGTTATATGTTTGAGATTTATTTATATTAAAAATATAAATACTGTTATTCACATCTAATGTGTTTATCTCAATATCATCTTTAATAATAAAACACTTTAGTGTTCTAGAATATAAAGGTTCACCCGCAGGGTTAACACTGATATAGAGATAATATTCTAGTCAAACTAGTTACATTATAACAGCTTCCTAATCCTGCTCATACCAGATTCTGAACATCAATATATATTTATGTACCACACTAAGTATTTAAAATCCAATTTTAATACTAGTAGTGAACATATTATCACAAACATATTTGATGTCAGAGCCTTGCTCGTTCTGCAATTCCTTCATGTCTGCTTTGTCCAAACGGCAGTCACGCTTCCGCGATCCCGTTTGCCACATTTAGGCAGACATTTTAGGATATGTCATTTATCTTCCCAGAAGATTATAATGATTTTGCCTTTGCCCTTTTCAATACTCCAGAAGCCTTTGGCCTAGCCTCGGCCTTCTAGAATTATCGAAGTAAGGTGCGACTAGCGCTACTTGCCTTATTGCAAATTTTGACTTATCTCCTTGAGAATAGTCATTAATTCTCCTAGAATTATTAATTGCAATTTAGTACTTCTAAAATCTAAGTATAGATTTATGAAGATCCTTCAATTTCTTTATCATACTTTAAGGATCTAATCCTTAGTTCTGATTCAGAAATTAAGAAGTCTACTGCGACAAGCTTAATGGATTAAGCACTAAAGTTATCATTACATGAATCTTCCAAAGATCATGCTCTACTAATTGCTCAACTCCGGGCTTAGGCCTAATATGTTATTTTATCAAATAAAGTAACTTATTAATTTCCAGGACCATCCTGGAATTATTCCCAATTTGAAAATTAAACCATTTAAATACATTTTCCCTAGGATTATGTTTTAAATGTCAATCTTTCATTTTATCTTGATTTTAATAGTCCAAACTATTAATCAATGATTTCAGATACTATTTATTATAATGATTATAATAGTCCAACTATTTAATCAACTATAATTTAATAGATTAAAATCAATTATATTGATTACTATAATCCAATTATAAAATCAACTATAAATGAATAGTTTGAATATAGTCCAAATATTTATTAAAAACAACATTTAAATATTAGTCCAACTAACATTTAATTTATAACGACGAATGATATTTGATTTGAGCGTGTATGGCAAGTAATTAAACGAATATTGCAAATTCAATTCTTGCCTCCCACTATTTTTTCGGCGAGCCTCTAACCCTCTGTCAAGTACTCAGGAAAGTGTTTCCTAGTGGGTTAGGATCCCGTTAAATATCACACAATCTTGACTTTGGCCAACAAATTGTATGATAATTAACTAGGTAGATCTCTAAGATCGATGGATCCAATCTAATTCCTAGATCCGGTAGGGGAACATCCAAGTCCGGAAACATATCTTATATATGCCAATACATCCAATGTATTACCTAACCATTTTCCTCTAAATCAACTAAGCCTTGGCTTTGGCACAACAAACTTAGTGATCTCAGTTAAGCACAACCCATTGACTATGGAAAGCTTCGTAATCAATGTCGATGGACAAGAAGTGGTCTTGACTTTAGCCAACAAACCACAACTTGGACAAGACACCAATATGGAACAAAGCTCTCGTGATTCAAACACATCCTCGACGGACAAAGGCCTTGACTTTGGCCAACAAGCCAATGCCAGTCTCGGATCTTGAGTGAGAATCACTCAATGGAAGGAACGATGCTTAATTTTTGCGAGGGTTTTTCGAGTGCAAATGGCAACCAATTTATTATCTTTGTTAAGGTCTCATCATCATACACCCTTAAACATGCATTCTAAACACATAATAAAGCGCATATGAAAAATAATAATGATATGCGGATGGATACTTTACACAATGATCCTAGATCAAATCTCTCCATTTTCACCCCCTAGCGCACAAATATCTTCTACCTGTTACACTACACTTCTAAACAAACCTCATTTACATTGAGGGGAATAGGTGAGAAGAGAATACAAAGAATAAGGAGGTGATAAGGCTGGACACGTAGGTCCAATTTAATAAATCAAATTTATTACAACAATTTCTAAAATTGTCCCACCCATCTAATATTCATCCGATATACATTATTCATGCATCGCAACCATGTATTCACACAAGCATGTTATCAATCAATCTAATCAAATTAATTAATCTGGTAATTAGTGACCATCCAAAGTTCAAACAACGATTTGATTTTGCTCGAGTCAAACTCGTTTTGCGAATAAGTACTTAAAGTACGAATTCTTGAATTAAATTAAACTACATCATTAAATCCAATTTAATATGCATTCAATTCTAATTTGCTATTTAATTCCAAATTAAATATCACACTTTATTTACGAACCTTTACGATTTAAATTCCAATTTTAATCGTTACGGGTCTCAAAGCCCGATTAACGTCCAACGTCAATTTAATTAAAGTCCAATGGGCTTTTAATTAATTTCTTGAGGCGTGACTTTTGGTCATTTCGGGTCAAACCGAATAACCAAAATCCAATTCGGGAGTTGCCCCATAAGCCAGAAATCAATTTTGGCCCATTAGGCCCAATTAAACTTTAAGGGTCCATTTGTCGCATTTGGGCTTTATGGATGCGGTTTGGGCCCAATTGGATCCAACCAATTTTGTCTAAACCCAACTTGGTACAATCAAGCCCAATAAGCCCAATTACAACAGAACAAGCCCAATCCAATTTAAGGCCCAATATAATTAAATTACCAAATTCCAAATTCCCAATTTAATTACCTAAAGTGTATAGCATTATTAATTACCCAAATCAATATTTCCAAAACATCAAATTAGCCTAATTAATCATGCTCAATTACATCAATTAGTGTCCAACACATTTTGATCAAAAATCAAACCCATTCATGCTTCTTTATGTCTCGGCAATATTGGGGATTTTATGTCCGATTCGAATTCAATCCAATTAATTCCACAATCGACATTAAATCAACATCCCGAATGATTTCCAACACATCCAATGATCAAAAATCCAAAAATCACCAAGACAAAATAGGGCATTACATTCGGCCAACACCAAAATTTTGGGGGGAAATTGTTCCAACACAATTTCAACAAATTGATCCAATCAATCCTCAATTCAAAACACATTTAAGCATACTAATTCATCCAATTCTTAATCATGCTCAAAATCAAGTTTACCCAAATTTTTAAGCCCTAAACTTTTTCATGCTTTTCCTTGCTCATGATACCATTGTTGGAGTTTACTAAGGTCCCAAGGATCAATAAACAAGCATGAAACATAAGTGAATACAAAGATGGAGTTGCGGAATACTCACATTGATCGGTTGAGCGATGCTAGAGGGCAACAAAAATGAATTCTATTCACTGTTTTGTGCTGGTAGGGAGTGTGGGCTGCGTTTGTTCCTCATTTTCGGCAATCAGCTTCAAGAATCCAAGCTCCAAGCTTCGTCAAATGATTCCCGGCTCATTGGTGGACTTCCCTATCTCCTTCGCATGATCCCAAAGTGTGCTAGCACTCTTGATTTTTGCCACAAAAACCAGCACTTTGGCTTCCCTTCTCACGATTTTTGCAAACCAGAAACCAGAAAGTTTCAGCCCCTTGGGCGTGAGATGAGATAGATGAGAGAGAAAGAGAGTTGTGATTGGTTTGTTCCAAATTTGTGTATCTTATACACTAATTTGAATTTCAAATTCATTTCATGTGAATTTGGCTTTCAAAATCAAAAATTAAAAGCTCAACCATTTCCATTCAACTACATCAAGTTGTCAAGTCACATCACTCAAAGTGACAAGTGATTTGACGCTTGAAATGACGCTAGATGCGACTAGCGATTTGACGCTTGATTTGACTTGCGTGTCGCACTCGAATTCAAAATACGAATGCGCTCACAAATAATCTCGGGCTCGGTTCCCTAATTCCAAATTAACGAATTTTCTGTTGCGTCGTAATTATTAATTGATTACGCCTAGCGAACTCACTATTCACGTCGCTAACGAATTAATTCAAAATTAATCCTCTTGCCCGAATTAAAATCTAATTTCAATTCCGCGTCAAATCCAATTTCTTTTATTATATCGAATATATTAATTTACCGATTAATTCCAAATTAATCGTTTATCTCTCTTTAAATGATATTTTATCCCAGATAAAATATCTCCGCAATTAATCCCAGATTAATTTTCTCTCTCATCTAATTAATCCCAGATTAATTAAAAGTGCAAGTCATACGTCATTGGTGAATCTTTGGGAAGCGACCCATGAGATCTCCGGATATGTTGGCAGTAGTAAATTTGATCGTCGGACTATCCGAACACGTAAGTACATTCTACTACGTTTATACCGAATTAAAAGACAAGGTTGGCTTCTAGCAAAGAGCCATGCCTACCCAATTCTCCGGAAACATCCTTACATGAATAAAGGATCTATATCAGGCGTAGTATACGTGGTAATGCGTATTTCTATACAGTATCAGATGATCACATGCAAGGCCTGGGGCTGGTACAATGTCTGCCCCGTACGAAGCATATATCGGATTACGAGCAACTAGTCTCTTTAATATCGGATAATCATGACCAAGTCATATTATCCCGACGGTTGAAACCTTTTTAGAGAACCAGTTCTGTATCCCTGCGCGATCATCATCTCCATATGACTGGAGTGACACTTCCGTCTTGACATCACACCCAACACACTACGATTCTCAATATACCCAGCATTGGCGTACACAGAACCTGTTAAAGCCCTGGACGACCGCAACCAAAGTATATTTATTGTCGCAAGTGTTAGCGGTGCAAGTCTCAGGTTAAGACCAAATACACCTACCCTGATTTCGGATTTCCAAAGACACATAGTCATACTACCAATGGAATTCCGATGGGGTCTATCCAGAACGAAGTTGTTTCCCATACCATCGGTAAAACACAACCTCCTTTACACTTGCATGAGTATCCTATACCCAAATATATGAGAACTATGTTGTTGTGCCCTCACAACGCGCACAAGTGTAATACTAGTCTTTTACGTATTCATCGATGTCCAATCTCGATAATACTCTGACTAGGGATAGTTAATGACTTATCCTTCATGGATTGATACTGTCTCATATCATTCTCAATCCAGGAACAAATCACAGGGACCTCCTATTTTATATATCTAGGTGATCTAATCACAAATGATAAGAGTGCAATCTCATTTGTCACATAGTTAATTTGTACAACAACACTATGATCTGTACAAATAGTGACGCTTATAAGTCATAATTGTCCAACAATATATACATGTAGGTGTTTATTTGAAAGAAACTGAATGACTCACTGAAGATTTCCTAATAGATAGTACACCAACGTCAATAAGAATCTTCTCGAGTTGAGCGAGCATAGTGGTCCTTCGACTTGAGATACCACTGTGGATATATGAATTATCCTCGTCACTTTGATGGCAGTCATGTCACCGATATATTTGGATCAGACCTCCACTTGTTCGTTGGGTATGGACTGATGCTCATGATATCTTGTGCGTACCAAGATAGAATCCATTAGTCCTATGTACAGGGAATATGAATCCTACACGTGTTTGTGATCTAGTAAATCCATGGTCGTGGTATAACCTCGGAAACCAGTTCCAAGTGTTATTTAGAGATCATAAATTTGAAAGTCGACTATATTATACCATAAAGATTTGACGTTCTTATCTATATCTCAGCTATAATATGGATAGCCTGTGACATAGGGATTATACATATGCAATGACCTCGACTTGCATAGTTTAGAGAGATTATATGTGATCGTCATAATTCATGAGTGGGTGAATTATGGACACGAAATTAGATTTGGTGACGGATAAACCTAAACTTAGAGAGTCCCACAACATGAAGTGTATTCATTGAGCACTTGTGCAACGCTTTATGAATAATACTTATTATTCATAATATTTCATCGGATTAAATGAGTTAATTCGAATCGTTTAAACAGTTAAATGAAAACACATCCATATGGGCATTTTTGGTCTATCGTAATTATTGTGTATTTATATTTGATACATAATTCGATTAGATACACATTAATTAATTGTCAAATGAGACTTTGACACATGCCATTAATATATGTATTTGTTAGTTAATGTAAATAAAAAATACATATATAATAATAATTATATTAATTAATTATTTAGATATTAAATGTTAAATATTTAAATAATTAAATGACATCTATATTTCATAATTGTTATGTTATATGGCTAATTATTATTGATACATGTGGCATGTTTTAATTAAACTTTAGGTGTGCAAATATGATTTGCTAACATAAAGTATAATCTTAATTTAATGAAATGAAATTGCCAAAATGACAAAAATGCCCCTAAAAGTCGGTCACTCATTCCTTTAATTTGAAAATTTTGTTTTCTTTATTTTTGGGGAAGCCATGGCCGAATATCACTCTCAAAAATACACCTCCAAATTACTTGATGATTCAAGGAAAGAAAATGAAGAAAATGAAGAAAAAAGCTAATGAATCAAGAGAATTAAAGGTAATTCTTTATATCCCTAAGCTTAGAAATTATATTTCTTGTTTCTTGATGATCTAGTGAGATCCTAGGGTTTCTTTTTTCTATAAATTTGGGGATTTATGGTTTGGAGGATGAATTGGAAGGCCTTGTGCATGTGTGTAGTTGTTTTGGATGATATTATTGTAATATTAATTCAATTTTGTCATTTGTGTTAGGGTTGGTGCTTAGAGTGCCAATCCGGATCGTATTTATGTCCGATTCATAAATACCAGCAATTTCATTTTCCATAGTATTACTTATTTTTTGGTAGCACCACTTGTCTTTTATACACATATTCGATCTAATTACGATGGAAATTCAATTACGATTAGATCGAAACTAAATCTGGTTTAGTGATACGTGTATATTAGACAAAGACCCTAGGATTTACAATGTAGTGTGTAGTTACAACGTAGTTTGTAATTGACATTGGGAAGCGCACTATAAGATGTATACCCTACTTAAAATTCCTAGTCACGATTTACTAACATGGGTCGGTTAGTAAAATCCGGTGAGACCAGTACATATCGTATATCGTGACTTGGTCCGATAGTTTATCCCAATAAACCATGAGTCTCGGGAGACTCATATATACATGTAGGTGTTTATTTGATAAACACTGAACGACTCACTGAAGATTTCCTAATAGATGGTACACCAACGTCAATATGAATCTTCTCGAGTTGAGCGAGCATAGTGGTCCTT
>SKCR01034403.1:0-49173 GCA_019454045.1 Zanthoxylum bungeanum
CTTTGTGTTAGTGATTCCATGCTCAATGGTTTGTTTCTCTATCACCTTTGGATGACTCTTCATGTGCTAGCATTGGAAAATTTGCCACAAATTTTCCATATTTCTTCCTTGTTGCTCTCGGCATTAGGCAAGAAATTGAGAGAGAAGTGGCCCTTGGCCGAATGGAGAAGGAGAGGAAGAGAGAAGGTGAAGTGTGTTGGTTTTTGTATTTGGTTTTCCAAAAACCTAATACCAAAAATCAAATTCCAAAAGTACAAGCATTAAAGCCATTCAACTACTTACATCACACATGAATAGTGACTAGTTGTCAATCACTCAAAGTGATAAGACATCCATCACTTGAATGACAAGTGATTTGTCGCTTGATGTGACTTGTGGGTTGCACTTGAATTCGAAATGCGAGTGGGCCCGCAAACACTCCCGGGCTCGGGTTCGCTAATTCCGAATTAACGAATATTCCGTTGCGATGTAATTAAATCAAATTTAATTAAATAATTATGCCTAGCAAAATTACTATTCACATCGCTAGCGAATTAATTCTAAATTAACTCGTTTGCCCGAATTAAAATCTAATTTTAATTCCGCGTCGAAATCTAATTTCGTATAATATATCGAATATATTATTTTATCGATTAATTCCAAATTAATCATTCTCTCTCTTTAAATAATATTTTATCCCAGATAAAATATCTCCGTAATTAATCCCAGATTAATTTTCTCTCTCTACTAATTAATCCCAGATTAATAAAGTGCGAGTCATACGTCATCGGTGAATCTTCGGGAAGCGACCCATGAGATCCCCGTATATATTGGTAGTAAATCCGATCGTCGGACTATTCGAACACGTACGTACCTAGTACTACATTTTTACCAATTTACAAGACATGGTTGGCTTCTAGCAAAGCACCGTGCCTACCTAATTCTCCATAAATATTCTTAAAGGAATATGTGATATTTATCAGGCGTAGTATATGTAGTATTGCGTATTATGATCCAGTATCGAATGTCACGTGCTAGGCCTGGGGCTGGAATTGTGTCTGCCCCGTACGAAGCACATATCGGATCTCTGGTAACTAGTCTCTATAATCGGATAATCATGACCTAGTCATATTACCCCAATAGCTGCAGTATAAAAGAGTACCAGTTCCATATCCTACGTGATCATCATCTCCACTATGACTGAAGTGATACTTTCATCTTGACATCACACCCAATACACTACGATTCTCAATATACTCAGAAGAGGCGTACACAGAACCTGTTAAAGCCCTGGACGACCAAAAACCAAAGTATATTGATTGTCGTAAGTATTAGCGGTGCAAGTCTCAGGATAAGACCAAATACACCTACCATGATTCAGACTTCCATAGACACATAGTCATACTACCAATGGAATTCCGAGGGGTCTATCTAGAGAGAAGCTATTTCCGTACCATCGGTAAACACAACTTCCTATTACACTTGCATGAGTATCCTATACCCAAATATATGAGAACTATGCCGTTATGCTCCCACAACGCGCACAAGTGTAATACTAGTCTATTCCGCATTATCGATGTCCAATCTCGATAATACTACGACTATGGATATTTAATGATTAAACCTTCGTGGATTGATACTGTCTCATATCATCTCAATCTGGAACTAATCATATGGAGCTTTTATCATTTATACATCTTGGTAATCTAATTACAAATGATAAAAGGGTCATTTCCTTTGTCACATAGTTAATTTGTACAACAACACCATGATCTGTACAAATAGTAATGCTATGGGTCATAATTGTCCAACAATCTCCCACTTGGCCTATAGCCAATCACTCAAGTGTCCTACACCCGAACTATGTACGGTTCGCTCAAACTTCTGCTGAGGAAAGGCTTTCGTCAGCGGATTTGCAGTGTTATCATCTGATGCGATTTATTCGATCATCACATCGCCACGATGTATGATCCGAACGAATCAGATAATTATTTGAAGTATATATCTGGATCGTTGATGAGACCACTAATTCTTTAGCCTGTGCTGTAGCCTAGCTCAGCTGCTAACAGAACTACTCTTAATCTAATTAGGATTATTATTAATCCAAATGGCTTCTATTGCTGCCTCAGCTGCAGCAATATTCCGCTTTTGTTGTTTATTCGGTAACAATATCTTGCTTGGAAGATTTCCAGCTCATTGTTCCGTTATTCAAACTGTATAGTACCTTTGTTACGACTTATAGTCGTTTTTATCGGTTAGGAAACTTGCAGCAGTGAACCCAGTCACTTCAAGTTCTCATTCTCCATAGTATAAGAAAGTATCCTTGGATAATCTAAGATACTTAAGGATGTTCTTAACATCAATCCAATGACTATCGCTTGGATTGGCCTGATTGTGACTTTATATGCTCAAAGCATATGAGACACCAGGTCGCGTATATTTTTCAATGTACGAGTTCTCGGAGAGTAGAAACAACTTTTAGATCTATCCTAGTAGATCTTTATTCCTAGTGTTGGACAATTATAACCCATAGCGTCACTATTTGTACATATCATGGTGTTGTTGTACAAATTAACTATGTGACAAAGGAGATTGCTCTCTTATCATTTGTGATTAGATCACCTAGATGTATAAATGATATGAGGTCCTAATGATTTGTTCCTGGATTGAGAATGATATGAGACAGTATCAATCCACGAAGGATAAATCATTAAATATCCCTAGTCAGAGTATTATCGAGATTGGACATCGATAAATACGTAAAAGACTAGTATAACATTTGTGCGCGTTGTGAGGGCACAATGACATAGTTCTCATATATTTGGGTATAGGATACTCATGCAAGTGTAATAGGAGGTTTTTTTTTACCGATGGTACGGGAAACAGCTTCGCTCTGGATAGACCCCCTCGGAATTCCATTGGTAGTATGACTATGTGTCTATAGAAGTCCGAAATCAGGGTAGGTGTATTTGGTCTTAACTTGAGACTTGCACCGCTAATACTTGCGACAATCAATATACTTTGGTTGCGGTCGTCCAGGGCTTTAACAGGTTCTGTGTACGCCTATGCTGGGTATATTGAGAATCGTAGTGTGTTGGGTGTGATGTCAAGACGGAAGTATCACTCCAGTCATAGTGGAGATGATGGTCACGTAGGATACGGTACTAGTACTCTTAAGTACTGCAGTCATCGGGATAAAATGACAAGGTCAGGTTTATCCGATTATAGAGACTAGTTACCAGACATCTGACATGTGCTTCGTACGGGGCAGACACAATTCCAGCCCCAGGCCTAGCACGTGATCATCCGATACTGGATCGACATACACAATACTACGTATACTACGCCTAATATATATCCTTTATTCCTGTAAGGATATTTCTGGAGAATTGGGTAGGCATGACGCTTTGCTAGAAGCCAACCTTGTCTTGTAAATCGGTATAAACGTAGTACTAAGTACTTACGTGTTCGGATAGTCCGACGACCAAATTTACTGCCAACATATCCGGGGATCTCATGGGTCGCTTCCCGAAGATTCACCGATGACGTATGACTCGCACCTTTTAATTAATCTGGGATTAATTAGATGAGAGAGAAAATTAATCTGGTATTAATTGCGGAGATATTTTATCTTGGATAAAATATCAATTAAAGAGAGATAATGATTAATTGGAATTAATCGATAAATTAATATATTCGATATATTAAACGAAATTAGATTTCGACGCGAAATTAAAATTAGATTTTAATTCGGGCAAACGAATTAATTTAGAATTAATTCGTTAGCGACGTGAATAGTGATTTCGCTAGGCAAAATCATTTAATTACGACGCAACGGAAAATTCATTAATTTAGAATTAGCGAACCCGAGCCCGGGATTATTTGTGAGCGCATTCGCATTTCGAATTCGAGTGCGTCACGCAAGTCAAATCAAGCGTCAAATCATTAGTCACTTCAAGCGTCAAAGCACTTGTCATTTTGAGTGATGTGACTTGACAACTTGATTGATTGATGTGATTGATTGTAGTTGTTGGAATGGTTGTTGCCATTTGACTTTGGAAGCCAAATTTGGTAAATCCATTTTATTGATTTTTTGAAAATCAAATAAAAGGTATTTGATACACTTTTCTTAAAAACTTACACAACTCATTCTCTTCTCTTTATTCTCCCTCTCTCACGCCCATGGAGGGCTGATTTTGCTTCTGGTTTTGGCAGCCACTACCGAGAGCCAAGAAGAAAATTATGAAGCAAAGGTCATGATTTTGTGGCAAAATCAAGAGTGCTAGCACACTACGAAGACATGCGAAGGTGATAGGGAAGTCCACCCATGAGCCGGGAATCTTTTGACGAAGCTTGGAGCTCAAAACTTGGAGACACATGGCTGAAAATGGGGACTGCAGAAACAGCCACTGCCGTGAGGTCCATGAGGCAGAAAATCAGATTTTGTTGCCTACCGCGTCGCTCAACCGCTCGATGTGAGTATTCCGCAACTTCGTTGATTTGTATTCGCACTTATTTCATGCTTGTTTTATGATCTTGGGACCTTAGCAAATACCAACAATGGTATCAGAGCAAGGTTGAGCATGAAATTTGATTTAGGGCTTAAAATTGGGTAAATTGATTTTGAGCATGATTTGACTAAATTGGATGTTTGAATATGCTTAAATCATGTTGAATTGAAGATTGATTGGATAAATTTCAAGAAATTGTGTTTGGAACATTTTTGCCCAAATTCTTTGGCTTGGCCGAATGGAAGACTTGCCCTATGTCTTGGAATTTTTTGATTTTTGATCATTGGATGACTTGAATCAATTGGGAATGTTGATTTAATATTGATTGTGGATTCAATTGGATTGAAATCGAAATCGATTTAAAATTTCCTATGATTAACGAGACATGTAGCATGTGATAATGGGTTTGATTTTTTTATGAAATATGTTGGACATGTTTTGTTGTAATTGATCATGATTGATTGTGTAAATTAATGTTTTAGAAATATTAATTTGGGTGATTAATTATGTAATACACTTAGTGTAATTAAATTGGGAATTGGATTTTTGGAATTTAATTATTTGGGCCTTAAATTGGATTTGGGCTTGTTGAGTTATAATGGGCTTATTGGGATTGGTTGTACCAAGTTAGGTTTAGGCCAAATGGATTGGATCCAATTGGGCCCAAAACCGCTTCCATAAAGCCTAAATGCGACTAATGGACCTTTAAAGTTTAATTGGGCCTAAATTGATTTCTGGGCTTATGGGGTAACTCCCGGATTGGACTTTGGTTATGGGTTTGACCGAGTTGACCAAAAGTCCACGCCTTAAGAAATAATTAAAAGCCCATTGGACTTTAATTAAATGACGTTGGACGTTAATCGGCTTTGAGACCCGTAACGATTAAATTTGGAATATAAGTCGTAAAAGTTCATTAATAAAGTGTAGTATTTAATTTGGAATTAAATAGTGAATTAGTATTAAATACAAATTGAATTGGATTTAATTATGTAGTTTAATTTAATTCGAGAATTCGTACTTTGAGTATTTATTCGCAAAACGAGTTTGACTCGAACAAAATCAAATCGTTGTTTGAACATTGGATGATCACTAATTATCAGATTAATTAATTTGATTAGATTGATTGATAGCATGCTTGTGTGAATACATGGTTGCGATGCATGAATAATGTATATCAGATGGATATTAGATGGGTGGGACAATTTTAGAAATTATTGTAATAAATTAGATTTATTAATTGGACATGCATGTCTAGCCTTATCCTTTCCTTATTCTTTGTATTCTCTTCTCACCTATTCCCCTCAATGTAAATGAGGTTTCTTTAGAAGTGTAGTGTAACGGGTAGAAGTAATACATGTGCTAGCGGGAGAGAGAAAGGGAGAGATTTGATCTATGATCATTGTGTAAAATATCCATCCGCATATCAATATTATTTTATTTATACGCGCTTTATTATGTGTTTAGAATGCATGTTTAAGGGTGTATGATGATGAGACCTTAACAAAGATAATAAATTGGTTGCCAATTTTCACTCGAAAAACCCTCGCAAAATATTAAGCGTATTTCCTTCCATTGAGTGATTCTCACTCAAGATCCGAGACTGGCATTGGCTTGTTGGCCAAAGTCAAGGCCTTTGTCCGTCGAGGATGTGTTTGAATCATTAAGGCTTTGTTCCATATTGGTGTCTTGTCCAAGTTGTGGTTTGTTGGCCAAAGTCAAGACCACTTCTTGTCCATCGACATTGATTACGAAGCTTTCCATGGTCAATGGGTCGCGCTTAACTGGGATCACTAAGTTTGTTGTGCCAAAGCCAAGGCTTAGTTGATTCAGAGGAAAAAGGTTAGGTAATACATTGGATGTATTGGCATATATAAGATATATGTTTCAGACTTGGAGTCCCCCTACTGGATCTAGGAATTGGATTGGATCCAATCGATCTTAAGGATCTACCTAGTTAATTATCATACAATTTGTTAGCCAAAGTCAAGATTGTGTGATATTTAACGGGATCCTAGCCCGCTAGGAAACATGGTTTCTCGAGTACTCGACAGAGGGTTAGAGGCTCGCCGAAAAATAGTGAGAAGCAAGAATTGAATTTGCAATATTCGTTTAATTACTTGCCATACGCGCTCATTCACAAATATCATTCGTCGTTATAAATTAAATGTTAGTTGGACTAATATTTAAATCATTGTTTTAATAAACAGTTAGACTGTATTCAAATAATTCATTTATAGTTGGTTATATAATTGGATTATAGTAATCAATGTATTTGATCTATTAAATTATAGTTGATTAAATAGTTGGACTATTGTAATCATTATATTAAATAGTACCTAAATCTTTGATTAAATAGTTGGACTATTAAAATCAAGAAAAAATTGAAAGATTGACATTTAAAACATAATCCTGGGGAAAATGTATTTAAATGGTTTAATTTTCAAATTGGGAAAAATTTCAGGATGGTCCTGGAAAATAATAAGTTACTTTATTTGATAAAATAACGTATTATGCCTAAGCCCGGAGTTAAGCAAATAGTAGAGCATAATCTTTGGAAGATTTATGTAATGATAACTTTAGTGCTTAATCCATTAAGCTTGTCGCAGTAGACTCCTTAATTTCTGAATCAGAACTAAGAATTAGATTCTTAAAGTATGATGATGAAATTGAAGGATCTTCATAGATCTATATAAGATTTTAGAAGTACTAAAATTGCAATACTTAACACTTGGATAGTTAATGACTATTCTCAAGGAGACAAAGTCAAATTTTCTAATTAGGCAAGTAGCGCAAGGCGCACCTTACTTCGATATTCTAGAAACCCAAGGCTTGGCCAAAGGCTTCTGGAGTGTTGAAACTGGCAAAGGCAAAATCATTATAATCTTATGGGAAGATATGTTGGGGTTGGTGCTCAGAGCGCCAATCCGGACCGTATTTATGTCTGATTCTTGAATACGACATCCCATTTTCCCATAATATTACTTATTTATGGTTGCACCTCTTGTTTTTATATACGTATTCGATCTGATTATGATTAGATTGAAACTAATGTGGTTTAGTGATATGTATATATTAGACAAAGACCCGATAATATATAATGCAGTACACAGTTACAAAGTTATTTTGTAATTGACATTGGGAAGTGCCACTGTTAAATGTATATTATCAAACATAGTTCCTGGTCAAGATTTACTAACACGGGTCGGTTAGTCAAATCCGTTGAGACCAGTACATGTCGTATATCGAGACTTGGTCCGATGGTTTATCCCAATGAACCATGAGTCTGGGGAGACTCGTATAGACGTGTAGGTGTTTATAGGTGTTTAATCACTTAAGCATTAGATGCTTATTCCGTATGGTAAATGATGGTTTGATACTAGGTCACACCATATATCCTTATCCATTTAATGAATATTGTATTCAGAAAGGTGATTAAGATCTCGTTTAACCAATGATTGATTTATTTAACTGATACATGGGATGTATGTAGTTTAATAAATTGTAATTGCTTAAGATAATTTTCTTTACTTTGTAACTTAGTTTATGAATTGTCATAACTTAGTTACGTGTTTCTGAAAGAACACATATTGAACATCTTGATATGATCAAGAACTTTCAATTTGTTCTGATAAAACATAGATTGAACATTTTTGACTTGTTCATATATATTCAATCTAAAGTTTTTTAGAGAACTCTATCCTCAAAATTCATTACATGTCTTTGAACTATTCAAAGATTTTTGATACGATCAAACATATGAATTTAAAGCTATTAGTTCTAAGGTTATTCAATGAATATGATTCTTACTCAATATTATTCTTCCACGATTCCATCTTGATGGAATTGAGTAGTGGGAGCAGTTGAATCTTATATGATTTGATTCATTTGATATTGAATATTACCGAATTAGTTTCAATACTCTTGGGGTTATGCTCCAGTAACACTAGTTCATCTTTTTAATTTAGGTTCCATTTATTTCTACAGTTACATACATGGTATGTATAGGTAGAAAATCTGAATCTTGAAAAGTTTGAGATTTGAATATTTCTTTTATATAATAGTTATATAATGGAAATTACTTACACCTTGGAGGTATAAGTAAAAGTTTATCATTTATTCTGTTTTATAGAATATTGTATTCTATTTAATAAAATATATTTCCTACGATCCTAAGTAATAAAATTGTTTTATTACTTGGTGTGTAACATCAGATGTTAACTATTGTAGAAAAGACTTGACTTATTGAAGTCAATTGTGAGAATGATAAACTATAAATGGAACTACGTAATTAATAAGATGAAACAACCCTTATAAATCTTCTATATAAGTTTAATATGATATCAGAATCATTTATGAGTATTTGATACTTAATGATTCTGTTGTTTTCTTACCGAAGAAAAAATTATCCTATAACTTATAATGGAAGCGATATTTGATATCGATTCTGGAAGTTCACCATTGAACCATAGATCTAAGATTGTTCATAGCTTACTACGATCAAGTTTTGAACTTGATTACGCTTTCATTGTGAATTAGTTCATGATATGTCCTAATTGTTTGCGCAACGAAAGCAGTGTGAGTCTATTAAAGGTTTGATCTTTACAGTATGACAGTGAGAAAAGTTATACTCAGCAATCTATTGTAGATTCTGAGAAAACTTATCTCTAGTCACACTAATTGAACAATTAAAGATATATTGGTTAATGTTGATATTAAACTGTATATTTTAGCTAAAGAATGCAAAGTGGCGTTTTTGGATGACTTATTCAGATAAGAGATCATTTGTGATTTCTTTGTTTGAAGAGTTCGTTCTGGAATGGCCCTAGAGTTTGTGTTCTGCTGAGATCGCAGTTTAGTGTGCTGGCTTATAGAGCCTATTGTAGACTCGGATAAGTCTTCTGGAAATCCGTGTTCTCTATTTTTGATAAGTCAGATTGTCTGATCTTGTCAAAGTATAAGGAATACATATGTGATTGAAGGGTTAGTGGGAGCGTACATATTACTTTCTAGTGTTATATATATCCTAACGACATTATCATTATTATGGTAATAATGAGATGTTTTTGAGGTAAAAGATTTACCTAAGTCTTCTTTACTCCATGAAAGCAGTGGGAGTAGTCTCTGTTATACTTGATATAAATTTTTATATATAAGATATAAAACTAAGAGACTTGTGAGATACTCATATTATTCGTACATTAGATATGATCTAATAAAGGACATAACTAGGCTATCTGTATGACAGTTAGTATAACTGTTGGACAGTTATTGTGTGTCTTATATAAAGTATTCATCTTTCGTAAATGATGATTCCTTTTTCGAAGGAGATATTGATTAGAATGTCTAATCAATCTTATGTATCATTTGATGATGACATAATAAATACTTTATAATGTGCGATTGTAGATATCGATTTAATCGTAATTGTTACGAGTTATTTTGATATCCTATAGACCATAGGATGGATCTTGAAACACGTTCTTTGTGATCTTTGAGATATTAAGAACGAGTTTCTAATTCATGGAGAATACATTCTGCAACCAATAGGGTCATATTAGTTTTGAGACTAATTATGACGTTAGACAGTCTACGTCATAAAGAGTCACAAAAGATGCAGTAGGAGTGTCACGAAAGAGTCTACTATTTAGTGGAATTAGATGCAACTTATGAAGTATTGACTTATGAAGTTGCATAGTGACCTTATAAATTAGAAGTTTTATATTGGTGTTGTACTTGCGGTTGTCCGCATAGTATTTTAGATTTGATCCCTAAATACTTGGACAACTTAGTAGCTAGAGCATAATACTGATGTAGCATCAGAGTCATATTAATGTATAATTTAGATTCTACAAAATATGAATGATGCTGAACATGGGAAACGATGGAGTTTCTTTGACAAACTCAATATGTCATAGCGGACCTGTTTCTTGTTGCCTACCTCTTAAGTATTGGGTGAGCTTTTGAGGGCCATGTGCATACGTTACACATTGAGATGTGTATATGATACCGTGGATTGGCACTAGAGCAAGTGGGAGAAATTGTTGGGGTTGGTGCTCAGAGCACCAATCTGGACCGTATTTATGTCTGATTCATGAATACGAACATCTCTTTTTCCCATAATATTACTTATTTATGGTTACACCTCTTGTTTTTATATATGTATTCGATCTGATTACGATTAGATTGAAACTAAATGTGGTTTAGTGATATGTATATATTAGACAAAGGCCCGATAATATATAATGCAGTACACAGTTACAAAGTTAGTTTGTAATTGACATTGGGGAGTGTCACTGTTAAATGTATATTATCAAACATAGTTCCTGGTCAAGATTTACTAACACGGGTCGGTTAGTCAAATCCGTTGAGACCAGTACATGTCGTATATCGAGACTTGGTCCGATGGTTTATCCCAATGAACCATGAGTCTGGGGAGACTCGTATAGACGTGTAGGTGTTTATAGTGGATAAACAATGAACGACTCACCGAAGATTCTTAATAGATGGTACACCAACGTCAATAAGAATCTTCTCGGGTTGAGTAGCACTTGTGATTCTTAGACTTGAGATGCCATTGTGGGCACATGAGACATCTTCTACACTTAGATGGCAGTCACGTCACCGATCTATTTAGATCAGACCTCCGCCTGTTCGTTGGGTGTAGATAGATTCTCAGGGTGTCCTGTGAGTATCGAGATAGGATCCGTCAGTTTTGTGTTTCAGAGCATAGGTAGTCCATATGATTAGCAATCAGATAAAACCATGGGCCCGTGGTATAGTTTGGAAGCCAATTCTAAACATTCTTTTAGAGATTGCTAATAGAATAGTCGACTGGATAATCCCTATAGAGATTTGACGTTTACATCTATATCTCAGGGATTTATCTGGATACCTGTGACGAAGGAATTATACATTTGCCATGACCTCGACCTGTATGATTCAGCGAGTTTATCCGTGATCGTCATAATTTACGGGTTGATAAATTATGGACACGAAATTGGATTTCGTGACAGATATGCCTGAATCTAGAGAGTCTCAATAATGAAATATACTCGTAGAGCACTAGAGCAACATTTATAAATAATATTGATTATTTATAAAGTCGTTTAAAGGTTAAACGTAAAATACATGCTAAAGGGACCCGATAGTCATTTTCTTAATTATTGTGTAGTTACATTTAATACTTGATTAATTAAATACACATTAATTAATAGTCAAATTGGGATATTTGACTAATATCCTAATGAATATATGTATTTGATATTTAATGTAAATATAATACATATATTTAATATATTTTTATTTAATTAATTATTTAATTGTTAAATGATTAAATTAATTAAAATATAAATATCTTAACATTTGGATATTTGGATTAAATGATTTAGTTGCCTTTGTTGACTTAATTAAAATATCTATAAAGTGTTATTAGATATTTAAATCAAGTTGATCAAATTTTTGTCAAATGAAATTGAAATTAAAATTGTTAAATATATGCTTGTGAAATTCGGCCAAAGGCCATTTGGTGAGCAAGTATATATTGTTTTTCATTTCATTTCATTTCTAACCTAATACACTTTAAACAAAAACTCTATTATAAGAAACAGAGAAGCTAGAGAGGAAGAAAAGGAAAAACACAAGAAAATGCTTGGATTTAGTAAGTTTTCTTAACTTGCTATTAGAAAGGAAAATGTTCCTTAAGATCTAGGCGACATCTTGTGATGTTCTTATGTTATTATTTTCTTTATTCATTGTGTTTTTGGTGAATGGAAGTTTGGTAAAAGTGTTGAGCATGTATAATGATGGAAGCTTGTGACTAGAGTAGTTATAAGTATTCTTTTATGGTTTTGGAAACTTTGTTGCTAATCTAGAGTTGTTGACCCACTCTTAAATGACCTAGATTTGATCTTGAGTTGTTTAATTGTGTTGATACTTTGGTTGGATGAAAGAAACATGATTGAAGTAATTGATTTAACCAATTTGGTCTAATTTGTTCAATTTGAAGAATTTGAAAAATTAGGGTTTAAGACCTTGTCCAAATTTGGGGCTTTTCATTTATGTTGTGTATAAGGATGTTTATATGATGCTTGTAAAGTTTCATGTTGATTGGATTACATCTTGATGTGTTTTGAAGCATGAAATCACAAAATGCACAAACCCCCCTCCCCTTTGGAGGCTCTCGGCCAAATGAGCAAAAATGGGATTTTTGGTTGCTCTTGGTGTTTTGATGTTTTGAACATGCTAAGTTCATCTTAGAAATGATTTAGAATCATCCAAAATTGATTTGATCAATTTCGGTCTAAAATGAACAAAATACCAAGTGTAAGGGCATTCGGTAAATTCACTTAAATTTGATTTATTGAATTTTATTTCATAATTTAATTATTGGGTAATTAAATTAATATGTTTATTTAATTAATCCGAGAAAAAGTTTTGAAATCCAAAAATTTGATTTTCCACCGTTTCCGCTGTGTTACCGGATTTAGCCCCTAAAACCCCCACAAGATAAAGGACATATCCCAAAATTTCTGCCTAAATTGTGGCAAACGGGATCGCGGAAGCGTGATTGCCGTTTGGACTAAGCAGACATGAAGGAATTGAAGACGAGCAAGGCTCTGACTTCAATATGTTTGTCATAAATATATTCACTACTAGTATTAAAATTGGATTTTAGATACTTAGTGTGATATAAATATATATTGATGTTCAGAATCTGCTATGAGCAGGATACTGACCTCAATTGAGATTTCATCTGCGGATTGGAAACGGGACGAAAGTCGCTGTTTTAATCGTAGATACCTAACTTTAGGAACTACCTTCGGGTATGTACTTAAATTAGGAAACTGTTATAATGTAACTAGTTTGACTAGAAACATTATCTCTATATCAGTGTTTAACCCGCTGCGGGTGAACCTTTATATTCTAGAACACTAAAGTGTTTATTATATAAAGATGATATTGAGATAAACACATTAGATGTGAATAACAGTATTTATATTTTGAATATAAATAAATCTCAAACATATAACATGACAAACAAATTGCTCAAACTGATTTGATCAGAAGAAACTTAAATGTGGCATTGTTGTCTGGGACACAATCAAAAAAAACTCGTATATCCACACTTTTGAAGAGTGGGTACTCGGACTAATTTGATTCCAATCAAATAAAGTCTATGAATCTAGTTTATTGGGCAAAGTGTCTAAAACACTATTTACTTGGTAAAAGTGTAAATGTCACCAATCTGTTAGCCCTAGTTCATAGTGAAGCAAGTGGGCCCATATCTATCTAGGCTAGAGGTGGATATGAATATTTCGTGACCTTTACGGATGTGGCATCGCGTTATGGTTATGTGTTTCTTTTGAAGAACACAAATCGGAAACTTTTATAGTTTCGACACGAAATAGACAAACAGATCGGCTAAAGTATTAAACCATCACGGTGAGACCGTAAAGGAAAATACTTAAGCAATAAGTTTCTCATATACTTGAAATAGTATAGTATTCTTTCAATGAGGACTCCTCCCGGAACACGTCATTTGACGATGTGTCCGAACAGTGACTGACCGAATTTTGTTGGACATGATAAGGTTAATCATGAGTCGCTCTGAGCTACCATTTCCTTCAACGGATAAGCATTAACAGTGCAGAACTTATTTAGAATAAGGTTCCATAAAAATCTGTTTGACAGATATTATATTAGATATGAACGGAAAGGAAACCAATTTTCTCATTCCTGAATATTTGGGAATGCTAGGCATATGTTTGGATGATACCAAACTAAAACCCAAATTGGATAAGTGTCAATTGTAGGTTATCCTAGGGGTACCAAAGTATTGTACTTATACATCTCACATGAGAACAATTAGATTGTTGCTCGCCATGTGGTTTTCCTAAGAGGAATACCGATATGCAGTGGTAAATGGGAGGATAGTAAAACTCGATGAAAATCGGAGTAATATTATTCAAGGCACCGATTCTTAATGGAACACAAACAGTTCATCAAGGATGAAACTGTACCAGTAATCTTTGAATACACAAGAACCGCGTATGTCGGAGAGAGTCAAAAAACAACCTGGGGTATGGGTTTCTGATCTCACCTCATAGAGATGTCTATCTTATTGAGGAATACCAACTGACTACGTATGAGGAAGTGATACAAGGTATCGACTCCCTATTATGGCAAAGTGCCATGAGTCCGAAATGGATTCCATGTATATCAACAAGTTTGGACACTTGTTGATGTACCGCAAGGCGTTGTGCCTATTGGTACTTTATAAGTCTTCAAGGAAGACATACATGGAAGGCAACATACCAACGTACTGAGCTAGGCTTGTAGCGGAAAGGTATCGTTATCAACATTGTGTTGATTACGATTCAACCTTTTACCTGTTGCCATGGTAAATCCATTTGGATAATGCTTGCTGATGCTGCTTGTTTCATTAATGAAATATGATAGCTGAACAAAAAATCGCTTTCCTGAAAAGGAAACCTTTTGGATGATGTTTACAACATCCTGTCGGTTTTGTCGTACCAAAACTAGCAAACAAGGTTTGCGGGTTATTCGATCCATGTTTGGATTGAAGCAATCATAAGGTTTTTGGAATTATCATTTTGATGTAATCATAATGATTTATGATTTAATTCAAAACGTAAATGATTCTTGTGTATATAAGAGGGTTAGTGGGAGCGCACTGACAGTGGTTGTCCTATACAATAATGATAATATGTGTCATTTCTTGGAAATGATATTCCTATAAATAAAATCGGTGAAAGCCTTTCGATAAAACTCTCCGATAAATCGTACATTGAGAAATGTACGCGACCTGGTGTCACATACGCTTTGAGCATATGGATTCACAAACAGGCAAATCCAAGTGATAGTCACTGGATTGAAGTTAAGAACATCCGTTAGTATCTTAGAGATCTAAGGATGTTGTCTTAAACTATGGAGATGGAGAACTTGAAGTGACTGGGATCACTGTAGCAAGTTTCCTAAACCGATAAAATGACTACAAGTCGCAAACGGTACTACAAAGTTGAATAACGATACAGTGAGCTGGAAATCTTCCAAGCAAGATATTGTTACCGAATAAACAACAAATGCGGGTTATTGTTGCAGCTGAGGCAGCAATAGAAGCCATTTGGGTCGATAACAAATCTAATTAGATTAGATATAATTCTGTTAGCAGCTGAGCTAGGCGTCAGCACAGGCTAAAGAATTAATTGTTTCATCAACGATCTAGATATATACTTCGATATTCATCTGATTCGTTCGGATCATACATCATGGCGATGTGATGATCGAATTAATCGCATCAGACGATAATAATGCAAATCCGCTGACGGAAGCATTTTTTTAGTAATTTGAGCCAACCGTACATAGTTCGAGTGTAAGACACTCGAGTGACTGGCTATAGGCCAAGTGGGAGATTGTTGGATAATTATGACCCATAGCGTCACTATTTGTACAGATCATAGTGTTTTTGTACAAATTAACTATATGACAAAGGAGATTGCTCTCTTATCATTTGTGAATAGATCACCTAGATGTATAAATGATATGAGGTCCTTATGATTTGTTCCTGGATTGAGAATGATATGAGACAGTATCAATCCACGAAGGATAAATCATTAAATATCCCTAGTCAGAGTATTATCGAGATTGGACATCGATAAATACGTAAAAGACTAGTATTACACTTGTACGCGTTGTGAGGGCACAACGACATAGTTCTCATATATTTGGGTATAGGATACTCATGCAAGTGTAATAAGAGGTTGTGTTTTACCGATGGTACGGGAAACAGCTTCACTCTGGATAGACCCCCTCGGAATTCCATTGGTAGTATGATTATGTGTCTATAGAAGTCCGAAATCATGGTAGGTGTATTTGGTCTTAACCTGAGACTTGCACCGCTAATACTTGAGACAATCAATATACTTTGGTTGCGGTCGTCCAGGGCTTTAACAGGTTCTGTGTACGCCTATGCTGGGTATATTGAGAATCGTAGCATGTTGGGTGTGATGTCAAGACAGAAGTATCACTCTAGTCATAGTGGAGATGATGGTCACGTAGGATACGGTACTAGTACTCTTAAGTACTACAGTCATCGGGATAAAATGACAAGGTCAGGTTTATCCGATTATAGAGACTAGTTACCAGTCATCTGACATGTGCTTCGTACGGGGCAGACACAATTCCAGCCCCAGGCTAGCACGTGATCATCCGATACTGGATCGACATACACAATACTACGTATACTACGCATAATATAGATCCTTTATTCCTGTAAGGATATTTCTGGAGAATCGGGTAGGCATGGCGCTTTGCTAGAAGCCAACCTTGTCTTGTAAATCGGTATAAACGTAGTACTAGGTACTTACGTGTTCGGATAGTCTGACGATCGAATTTACTGCCAACATATCCGGGGATCTCATGGGTCGCTTCCCGAAGATTCACCGATGACGTATGACTCGCCCCTTTTAATTAATCTGGGATTAATTAGATGAGAGAGAAAATTAATATGGGATTAATTGCGGAGATATTTTATCTGGGATAAAATATCAATCAAAGAGAGATAATGATTAATTGAATTAATCGATAAATTAATATATTCGATATATTAAACGAAATTAGATTTCGACGCGGAATTAAAATTAGATTTTAATTCGGGCGAACGAATTAATTTAGAATTAATTCGTTAGCGACGTGAATAGTGATTTCGCTAGGCAAAATCATTTAATTACGACGCAACGGAAAATTCATTAATTTGGAATTAGCGAACCCGAGCCCGGGATTATTTACGAACGCATTCGCATTTCGAATTCGAGTGCGTCACGCAAGTCAAATCAAGCGTCAAATCATTAGTCACTTCAAGCGTCAAATCACTTGTCACTTTGAGTGATGTGACTTGACAACTTGATTGATTGATGTGATTGATTGTAGTTGTTGGAATGGTTGTTGCCATTTGACTTTTAAAGCCAAATTTGGAAAATCCATTTTATTGATTTTTTGAAAATCAAATAAAAGGTATTTGATACACTTTTCTTAACAACTTACACAACTCATTCTCTTCTTTTTATTCTCTCTCTCTCACGCCCATGGAGGGCTGATTTTGCTTCTGGTTTTGGCAGCCACTACCGAGAGCCAAGAAGAAAATTGGGAAGCAAAGGTCATAATTTTGTGGCAAAATCAAGAGTGCTAGCACACTACGAAGACATGCAAAGGTGATAGGGAAGTCCACCCATGAGCCGGGAATCTTTTGACGAATCTTGGAGCTCAAAACTTGGAGACACTTGGCCGAAAATGGGGACTGCAGAAACAGCCACTGCCGTGAGGTCCATGAGGTAGAAAATCATATTTTGTTTCCTACCGCGTCGCTCAACCGCTCGATGTGAGTATTCTGTAACTTCGTTGATTTGTATTTGCACTTATTTCATGTTTGTTTTATGATCTTGGGACCTTAGAAAACACCAACACCTAGAATAAAGGTTGTTTCTCCCAAGAATTCTACGGAGAATTTTCATGAAAGCCAAGCTTTCACCGACTGTATTATGGGAATATCATTTCCAAGAAATGACATATCATCATTACTTAGGGCATTCATTGTCAGTGCACTCCCACTAACCTCCTTATATACACATGAATCATTTCATTTTGAATTAAATCATATACCATTATGATTACATCAAAACGATAATTCCAATAACGTTATACTTGCTTCAATCCATAAATGTATTGAATAACTTGCAAACCTTGTTTGCTCGTTTTGGTACGAAAAAACCGTCAGGATGTTATAAACATCCTCCAAAAGGTTTCCGTTTAAGGAAAGCGATTTTGACGTTCAACTGCCATATTTCATAAATGAAACATGCAGCATTGACAAGCATTATCCAAATGGATTTAACCTTGGCAATAACGATACCTTTTCGCTACAAGCCCAGCTTAGTACGTTGGTATGTTGCCTTCCATGTAGTACCAATAGGCACAATGCCTTCCGGAACAACAACCAGTGTCTAAACTTGGTTGGTATACATGGAATCCATTTTGTACTTCATGGCACTTTGCCATAATAGGGAGTCGATACCTTGTATCACTTCCTCATACGTAGTCAGTTCGTATTCCTCAATAAGATTGACATCTTTATGAGGTGAGATCAGAAACCCATACCTCCCAGATTATTTTCTGACTCTCTCTGACTTTCGCGGTTCTTGTGTATTCGAAGATTATTGGTATAGTTCATCCTTGATGAACTATTATGTTCCATTAATGAATCGGTGTCTGGAATAGTATTACTCCAATTTTCATCGAGTTTTACTTTCCTCCTACTTACCACTGCATATAGGTATTCCTCTTACGAAAACCGCATGGCGAGCAACAATTACATTGTTCTCTTGTGAGATGTATAAGTACTATACTTTGTTTATCCTTGGATAACCTACAATTAGGCACTTATCCGATTTGGGTTCTAGTTTGGTATCATCCAAACATATGCCCAGCATTCCCAAATTTATAGGAATGAGAAAACCCGGTTTCTTTCCTGTTCATATCTAATATGAAGTCTGTCTAACAGATTTTTATGGAACCTTATTCAAAATAAGTTTTGCCCTGATTAATGCGTATTCTTTGAAGGAAATGGTAGCTCAGAGCGACTCATGATTAACCTTATCATGTCCAATAAAATTTGGTTTCTCTATTCGGACACACCGTCAAATTGACGTGTTCCGGAAGGAGTCCTCATTGAAAGAATACTATACTCTTTCAAGTATTTGAGAAATTTATTGCTTAAGTATTTTCCACTATGGTCTAACCGTGACGGTTTAATACTTTAGCCGATCTGTTTGTCCACTTCGTGTTGAAACTCTTTGAATTAATCAAAAGTTTCCGATCCGTGTTTCAAAAGAAACACATAACCATAACGCGATGCCACATCCGTAAAGGTTACAAAGTATTCATATCCACCTCTAGCCTAGCTAGACATGGGCCCATTTACGTCACTGTGAACGAGGGCTAACAGATCGGTGGCACTTGTACTTTTACCAAGTATAAGGTGTTATAGGCACTTTGCCTATTAAACTAGATTCGTAGACTTTATTTGATTAGAATCAAATCTGTCCTAGTATCCACTCTTCGAAAGTGTGGATATACGAGTCTTGTTAATTGTGTCACAGACAACAATGCCACTTATAAGTCTCAACTGATTAATTCAGTTTGAGCTATTTGTTTGTCTTGTTATATGTTTGAGATTTATTTATAATCAAAATATAAATGCTGTTATTCACTTCTAATGTGTTTATCTCAATATCATCTTTATAAAATAAAACACTTTAGTGTTCTATAATATAAAGGTATATCCGCAACAGATTATACTATGATATAGAGATAATGTTTCTAGTTAAACTAGTTACATTTTAACAATTTCCTAATTTAAGTACACACCTGAAGGGTAGTTCCTAAACTTAGGTTTCTACGGTTAAAATAGCGACTCTCGTCCCGTTTCCAACTCGCAGGTAAATCTCAACTGAATTCAGTATCCTGCTTATCAGTAGATTCTGCACACCTATACGTATATTTATGTACCATATCCAGTATCTAAAATGAAATTTTAATACTAGTAGTGAACATGTTGATGACAAACATATTTGAAGCCAGAGCCTTGCCCCGCCTTTACTTCCTTCATGTCTGGTTTTTCCATACGGCAGTCACGCTTCCAGTGACCTCGTTTACCACAGTTTTGGCAGACATCTTGGGATATGTCCTTTATCTTCCCAGAAGACTGTGATGATTTTGTCTTTGCCCTTTTTCCACACCCCAGAAGCCTTTGGCCAAACCTTGGCCTTCTGGGATGTCGAAGTAAGATGCGCCTAGCGCTTCTTGCCCTTTTGCAGACTCTAGCTTTGTCTCATTGAGTATAGCCATTAACTCTCCAAGAGTTTTCTATTGCAATTTGTACTATAAGATCTAAGGATAGATCTATGATGATCCTTCAATTTCAATATCATACTATAAGGATCTAATCCTTAGTTCTGACTAAGAAATTAAGGAGTCTTTGCGGCAAGCATAACAGATTAAGCACTAAAGTTATCATCACATGAATATTCCAAATATCATGTTCTACTATTTTCTCAACTCCGGATTAGGCTCGAGACGTCACTATATCAAATAAAGTAACTTCTCGGTTTTCAGGACTATCCTGAAGTTTTATTCCCAATTTGAAAATTAAAGCCGTTTAAAATATTTTTCACCCAGGTTTATATTTTAAATGTTAATCTTTCAGTTATCTTGATTGCTATAGTCCAACAATCCAATCAACGATTTTAGGTACTATTAAATATAATGATTATTATAGTCTAACTATATAATCAACTATAATTTAATTGGTTAATTCAAATATATTGATTACTATAATCCAATTATATAATCAACTATAATTGAAGTAGTTTGAATACAGTCCAACTGTTTAATTAAAACAACGATTAAATATTAGTCCAACTAATAAATAATTTATTTGACGAAAAATTGAAATGAGCGCGTATTGGCAAGTAACTAAACGAATATTGCAAATTTAATACTTGCCTCCCACTATTTTTCGGCGAGCCTCTAACCCTCTGTGGAGAACTCGGGAAACCTTGTTTCCTAGTGGGCTAGGATCCCGTTAAATAATACACAATCTTGACTTTGGCCAACAAATTGTATGATAATTAACAAGGTAGATCTCTAAGATCAATTGGATCTCATCCAATTCCTAGATCCAGTAGGTGGACATCCAAGTCCGAAACATATATCTTATATATGCCAATATATCCAATATATTCCCTAACTTTTTTCCTCTGAATCAACTAAGCCTTGGCTTTGGCACAACAAACTTAATGATCCCAGTTAAGCGGAACCCATTGACCATGGAAAGCTTCGTAATCGATGTCGATGGACAAGAAGTGATCTTGACTTTGGCCAACAAATCACAACTTGGACAAGACACCGATATGGAACAAAGCCTTCATGATTCAAACACATCCGCGACGGACAAAGGTCTTGACTTTGGCCAATAAACCAGTGCCAATCTTGGATCTTGAGTAAGAATCACGCAATGGAAGGAAAAACGCTTAATATGTGTTGAGGGTTTTTCACGTAATTAGCAGCCAATTAATTATCTTTGTTAGGTCTCATCATCATACACCCTTAAACATGCATTCTAAAAGCATAATAAGGCGCGTAAATAAAATAATAATGATATGCGGATGGATACTTAAACACATTGTTCCTAGAACAAATCTCTTCATTTCCTCTCTCCCGCTAGCACAAATATTTACTTCTACCCGATTACATAACACTTCTAAAGAAACCTCATTTACATTGAGGGGAATAGGTGAGAAGAGAAATACAAAGAGTCAAGAGGTAATAGGCTGGACACGCAGGTCCAATTTAATAAATTCTAAATTTATTACAACAATTTCCAAAATTGCCCTCACCCATCTAATATCCATCCGATACATTATTCATACATCGCATCCATGTATTCACACAAAGCATGTTATCAATCAATCTAATCCAATTAATTAATTTGAAATTAATGACTATCCAATGTTCAAACAACGATTTGATTTTGCGCGGGTCCAACTTGTTTTACGAATAAGTACTCAAAGTACGAATTCTCGAATTATATTAAACTACAACATTAAATCCAATTTAATTTGTATTTAATACTAATTCTATAATTAATTCTAAATTAAATAATTACATTTTTAATGTGCCTTTACGACTTAGATTCTAAATCTAATCATTACGGGTCTCAAAGCCCAATTAACATCCAATGTCAATTTAATTAAAGTCCAATGGGCTTTCAATTAATTTCTAAAGGCATGGACTTTTGGTCAATATGGGTCAAACTCAAATACCAAAGCCCATTTAAGGAATCACCCTTATTTGCCAAGAAACCAATTTAGGCCCATTAGGCCCAATTAAAATAAAGGTCCATTTTAATTATATTTGGACTTTATGGATATGGTTTTGGGCCCAATTAGATCCAACCAATTAGCCTAAACCAAACTTGGCCCAACCAAGCCCATTAAGCCCAAATACAACTTTACAAGCCCAATTCCAAAATAAGCCCAATTAATTAAATTACAAAATTCCAAATTTCACAATTAAATTAATCTAAGTGTATATCCATAATTAATTAACCAAATTAACATTTCCAAAATACTAATTTACTCAATTAATTATGCTTATTATCATCAACACATGTCCAACACAATTGAATCAAAAAATCAATCATTTTCATGCTTCATCACTCACGGCAATTAGGGATTTCATGTCCGATTCCGAATTCAATCCAATTAAATACTAAATCAACATTTCCCAAGTCATTCAAACTCATCCAATGATTCAAAAAACAAAAATCACCATGAATTTAGGGTAGCATTACATTCGGCCAAGCCTATGATTTGGGGAAAAATTGATCTAATCCATTTTTCAAAAAATTGATCACAAATAACTCCAAGCATGCTCAAACAAGTAATTTAGTCAAAACATGCTCAAATCCAATTTACCCAAATTTTACCCTAAGTATATTTCATGCTCAAAATGGCTCAAGATACCATTGTTGGGTTTCTAGGTTAGTCCCAAGATCAATTTAAGCATAGAAACATGTGTGAATACTCAAAATAAGTATGGCGGAATCATACTTACACTGATCGGCTTTTGCGATGTGAGGAACAACAAAAAATCCTTGAAGCTCTCGGCAATGGTGCTTCTTTGTGCTCCATCATTTTCGGTCAACTCCATGGATGGATCTCCAAGCTCCAAGCTTTGTGTTGGTGATTCCATGCTCAAAGGTTTGTTTCCCTATCACCTTTGGATGACTCTTCATGTGCTACCATTCGAAAATTTGCCATAAATTTTCCATATTTCTTCCTTGTTGCTCTCAGCATTAGGCAAGAAATTGAGAGAGAAGTGGCCCTTGGCCGAATGGAGAAGGAGAGGAAGAGAGAAGGTGAAGTGTGTAGGTTTTTGTTTTTGGTTTTCTAAAAACCTAATACCAAAATCAAATTCCAAAAGTACAAGCATTAAAGCCATTCAACCACTTACATCACTCATGAATAGTAACTAGTTGTCAATCACTTAAAGTGATAAGACATCCATCACTTGAATGACAAGTGATTTGATGTTTGATGTGACTTGTGGGCCGCACTTGAATTCGAAATGCGAGTGGGCCCGCAAACACTCCCGGGCTCGGGTTCGCTAATTCCGAATTAACGAATTTTCCGTTGCGACGTAATTAAATCAAATTTAATTAAATAATTATGCCTAGCAAAATTACTATTCATGTCGCTAGCGAATTAATTCTAAATTAACTCGTTTGCCCGAATTAAAATCTAATTTTAATTCCGCGTCGAAATCTAATTTCGTATAATATATCGAATATATTATTTTATCGATTAATTCCAAATTAATCGTTCTCTCTCTTTAAATAATATTTTATCCCAGATAAAATATATTCGTAATTAATCCCAGATTAATTTTCTCTCTCTACTAATTAATCCCAGATTAATAAAGTGCGAGTCATACGTCATCGGTGAATCTTCGGGAAGCGACCCATGAGATCCCCGGATATGTTGGCAGCAAATTCGGTCGTCAGATTATCCGAACACGTACGTACCTAGTACTACGTTTTTACCGATTTACAAGACATGGCTGGCTTCTAGCAAAGCACCGTGCCTACCCAATTCTCCAGAAATATTCTTAAAGGAATATATGATCTTTATCAGGCGTAGTATACGTAGTATTGCATATTACGATCCAGTATCGAATGTCACGTGCTAGGCCTGGGGCTGGAATTGTGTCTACCCCGTACGAAGCACATATCGGATCTCTGGTAACTAGTCTCTATAATCGGATAATCATGACCTAGTCATATTATCCCGATAGCTGCAGCATAAAAGAGCACCAGTTTCGTATCCTACGTGATCATCATCTCCACTATGACTGAAGTGATATTTCCATCTTGACATCACACCCAATACACTACGATTCTCAATATACCCAGAAGAGGCGTACACAGAACCTGTTAAAGCCCTGAACGACCAAAAACCAAAGTATATTGATTGTCGCAAGTATTAGCGGTGCAATTCACAGGTTAAGACCAAATACACCTACCCTGATTCGGACTTCCATAGACACATAGTCATACTACCAATGGAATTCCAATGGGTCTATCCAGAGAGAAGATGTTTCCGTACCATTGGTAAACACAACCTCCTATTACACTTGCATGAGTATCCTATACCCAAATATATGAGAACTATGCCGTTATGCTCCCACAACGCGCACAAGTGTAATACTAGTCTATTTCGCATTATCGATGTCCAATCTCGATAATACTACGACTAGGGATATTTAATGATTAAACCTTCGTGGATTGATACTGTCTCATATCATCTCAATCCGGAACTAATCATATGGACCTTTTATCATTTATACATCTTGGTAATCTAATTACAAATGATAAAAGGGCAACTTCCTTTGTCACATAGTTAATTTGTACAACAACACCATGATCTGTACAAATAGTGATACTATGGGTCATAATTGTCCAACAAATATCTCTAAATTTTGCTCATATTTATAAGCTGATAGATTCCACATTTTTAGTTGACACATAGACTATATTTATGAGGCGGAGCCTACAACGTGTTTGAGGTTTTTGGCTTTTAGTGATGAAGAATATTTGCATATGAGGGTTAGTATTTTTGTTGGTAAAAGAGGGGATATGGCAGTTGAAGAATTAATTGTGTGTCTTTTGGGTTGACAAGAATAGTTTAAGTCTTTTGGGCCGGATACTGTTAGGAATTTGGACTTTATTTGATATTGAGCCTGAAGTGAAAAGACGATTTTCCCTTGGTCCAAATTTGGCTTATATATATATATATAATGAAAAAGACCAAAAAGATTTTATGGCTTGAAATGATGTAAAAGCATGTGCATGTGGATCTGGTATATAATTGTAAGAGCTTGTAAAAGTATTTGCATATGGTCATGATATGTAAGATATATGGTTAGCATGTGTAATATGATTTTATTTTTCTTGATGCTCTATGTCATGAGTGTGCGTGATGAAAGTCCTTAGTAAATCTTGTTCTTGCATTTCACATACACGTTTATGTGTCTTAAGGCTTGGCAGCATGTATGGGTTTTTGGACTGACAGTCTAATTTCTGTCATACTCAGATCACTAAATAGTGTGACCTTTGACTAGATGAACTTATGTTATCCCCTTAAAAAAAAGGTTTAAATGTGTCTCAAGTGCAAAAGAGCAAATGAGCAAAATTCGAAAGATAAGGGTGAAAAACCTTTCACTCGAAAGAGTTTATTTAAGAGCTAATATTTAGGGGGAATATTATAGCATGTTATCAATGTTTCTTATTTTCAGATCCTAGTGATGTTGGGTTTGAACACCTATTTTGTGGATTTGGTGTGTCATGAGATGGAATTTCACTGGATGTGTCCCGCTCATAAAATAAAGTCTTAAGTATTGACTCGTTGTGCACTTATTTTCCACGCAAGTGATGAATAGTAATTATATCACTATTTCCCACTCATTTAACCTAATACTTTGTATAGTTTCTTGAGTTTTGTTAATATTTTGATGTGTTTTAAGTTATTTTGTAGATAAATAAAGTTTCAGGACTCTCTGAGGTGATTTGGGGCCAAAATAGTGAAAATTGGACAAAAGGGCATTTTGGTAATTTTGGCGCGTCGCGACGCCTAACATGCACCAAGACAATGCTAATGTGCACCGGGTCCACAAGTCATAATCGGAGAAGTTTGACTTTGCTAACGTGCGTCGTGCCACATGTCATCATCCTACGGTGCCGACAATCGCCATCGCCACGTGTTGCCATGTGTCACTCTATGTGTCAACCATGTCATCGTCCACATCACCGATTGACCGAGTCAAAGTGCCACGTCATCGCCACATCATCATCAACTAATCACAACGTGCCACGTGTCGCAATCCTACGGTGCCAATAATCACTGTCACCACGTCACTGCCACGTCAGCACAATTATTGAGTCATTTATCCGAAATGCCACGTGGCAGATAAGAATTTGAAGAAACCAATCACAAGCTGACACGTGGCGCATCGCGACGCGGGAAGCCTACCGGGGTATATAAATTCCGCTCAGTTTTCTGATTTCAGATGTACCTTCCTCTCTAATTTCTCTGATGTAAATAAGGAGTTTTCTATCTAGTTTCTTTTAATTTCAGTTTTAGAATTAAATTTTAATTACGTTCTGTAAAAATAGTAATTTATTTTCTTTACTTTTTACAGTTTTTACTATTCAACCATGAGGAGGTAACTTTCCCATGCTATGGTGAAAGGTAATTCTTTTACTATTGCAATTTAGATTAATCTCCCTTAAATATAATATATTCACTATTTAAAATTTGACTTAAAAAGGATACCGCCAGATTGATCGGTTGGTAATTAATTTTTATCTGGTTTAAACCTGACTAATCAAGGATACCGCCAGATTGGTCGGTTGGTAATTAAATTTTCTGACCGCCTATATGGCAGGTTTATTTTGGTTCCGCCTTTATGGCTGGTGGGACTTAATTTGACTTAATCAGGTTACCGCCTATATGGCTGGTTGGTAAAATAATCACAAGTTAATATATTATATTATGGGAGATATCAAAATAGTAAATATTAAAAGTTGATCTTTTTACCTTAGCATTTTATTTTATTGTAATTTACTTTTCAACTTTTACTTTACCGCAATTACTTTTCAGCATTTTTACTTTATGTCTTTTATTTTACTAGCCCTAATTATGTGTTGTAACTAAATTAGTTATCTAGGGTTGTGATGAATTCGAATATCACCGGTTTATAAGGGGTTATTTTATAGTTTGGGTAATTTAAGGTTTACTTATTAAGTCTTAAGTTTAATGCGTCTTGTTAATTGGCCATTAATAAGATAGATCTGGTAAATCTAAAATAAACTTGACAAAGGAATTTTAGGTTTCAGCCTTAGACTTAATAGCCCACGATCTTCCTTGAGGATAGATAACCCTTTAATTGATTTCCTTACAGGATAGACATATACCTGTCGGGCGGGGGTAGCCACAATTGGAACTTGATCTTAATGAATCCAGGTAATTTTGTTGACATAGACATATGGTTCAATTGGGTTATACTGGGTATTTGCGTCTGACCATCGACAGAGGCTTTTGCATAATTTCGTGTTCCAGGTTAGCAAACTGATTTATTACACATATATAAGAGAATCAATTCATCTTTATAATAATATTGTGTGGAATCACAAACCTATATCTTTGAGCCTTTTGTTATTTTCCTTAGTATTTTCTTTTGTGTCTTTAAGTATTTTATTTATCAAATCCACATTCAACCAACCAAAGCAATCATTCTCTTCTCCCTATAATTAGATACCTGTAAATAAATAGTATCAATAATTAATAACAACAGTAGGAATTAAGTCCTCGTGGGATCGATATTTTTATACTACTTGAACGATACGTGCGCTTGCATTATACATGTGTGTTTACGCCGGGGACTTATTTTTCTTGAGTTATTAATTTTGAAACTATCTAATTTACTTAAATCTAATTTTCTTTATTTTTATCTGTAATTTTTTTTCTTTCTTTTTTTTTCAGGTGGTTGAAAAAATGGAACATTATTGGGAGATTGAAAGATTACGAGCGTTACTAGAAGAAGATACACCCCAAATCTGGGAGCAACAATCCGATTTTCTGAGGCCTGTTGTCCAATCCAACAACTATCACTGGATGTCAGAATCAAGCAATACTACATTTTCTCATCAAAACGAATTGGGGAGATGTGTGATTTGTGATGGTAACCACCGAGCAATCAATGTATATACCTTTCAGAGTGGCAGAATTATTGGAATCATTCAAGGTATGAAGAATCATCACATTTTCCATCTTATCCACCATCCATCTACAATCTTCATCAAGAACCAGAACCATCAGAGGAAGATCAGTTGATTGACATGCTCAAAGATTGGCTCGAGGAACGGGAAGCTTAATTTGATGCACAAATTCAGAGTCAAGCGGCGTCTATACAGAGGATGACAGATCAAGTTAGAAAATTAACAGATAACCTGAATAACATATCTCACAGAGCAAATTCAAATAATACTGAAAAAGCCTTCGAATATCCTGAGATTCATCATGACATCATAACAGAGGACGAGACTGAGCAGTATCAAGAATCAGAGGTATCAGTTCAGGAGCCTGAACCAACAAAGTCTCAATTTGATTTTTATTATTCTTCTGACTCTGACGAGGATAAAGAAGCTGAGCTATTTGTACCAACTGTACCAACAAATGAGGATGAAACTTTCTATCCTCCAAATGAAGATCTTGGAGCTTCCATTGCAAAAATGTTTGAAGAAGATCTACTTGAGCCAATCATTTCAATCAGATCAGAGGATGAAGACCTAAAAATAAACATAACTTTACATCCTCAGATTGACACTTATGGAGCATGCATTTCACATATGACGGATGAAGAATTGAATACATAAATCTTAAAATTCATCTGTGAAGAAAAGGTGGAGCAAGAAGCAGAGCAAATGGAGGAGCAAATGTCTGAACTTATTAAAGATCTAGAGCATTCAGGCGAAACATCACTGTTTTGGGGAGTACAAATCAAAGATATCACCCAGAAGCTTGACAGAACGGAACTCCCATTCCAAGTCAAGCACCATACAAGACCTCCTGATTTTCTTTCTTTCTTTTCAGGAATTACTGGAGCGACAAAGATAAAAAAAGGTGGCACGAGCATTGAACGAGACAAAACTCTTTTTACCACCTTACCGTTGGAACAGACCCTTCAAAAGCAACGCACACGGGAATGTCTTTAATAGGACATCCAAAACGACGCTGAAACCTTCTTGACGGATAGATTTCAGTCATGTCTGGCTGAAGACGAAAAATTTAGCGCTAGTAGGGAGGCAACCCATGCACTTTGTTGTAATTTCTATTTTTATATTTTGTGTATACATGTTGTAGAGTTTTTAATTTTGTGTGTTATTTTTGTAGGGAAAAGCACAAACGGAGTATTTTAAAGACAGAAGGAATGGTGTTTGGCAATCACAAAGATGAGAGCCAATTCATTAACGATGGTTGAGTAAGGAATGAAATCTTGAGACGTATCCTAATGGATTTATATACCAAACGAGTGGCGTATTGCGTACACAATTCTGTTGCCTTAATTATTGCTTTGATTTTCTTTTCTGTTGTAATTATCTTTATTTTCGTAGACAGAATCCAGACTTTTGACCTTTCACGATTTCTTTATTGTTTAGCAACAATCATCCTTTGGAAGATTTAGTGCTATTATTACTCACCATTTTCAGGTGTTATAAATTCAACTCATCATTGCACTTTTAAAGACATCTAGAGTAAAACATGGAAGCCACTTCAAGAAGATAGTTGAAAACATCTGTGTGTTTTGCGGTACTAGTGTTGGTACTAAGCCACAATACGTAGGGCAGCACATGAGTTGGGTCGAGTCTTAGCTGCAAGGAATATGCACTTAGTATATGGCGAGGCAATCTTGGATTAATAGGGATCGTTTGAAAGGCCGTACAGGAAGGAGGCAATCACGTTTTGGGAATCATTCCAAAACCCTTGGCGGAGGCAAATCTTATTGAACCATCAAACGGAGAGGAACTGATCATGCCAGGTATGTCTGAACGATTGGTAGAAATGATTAACTGTGCTTGCTTTTATTGCTTTGCTTTGCAGGTGGCTTGGGCACATTGGAGGAAATTTTTATAGTGCTATCTTGGGCGAACCTGAACATACACCAGAAACCGCTTGGACTGTACAACGTTGATGGATTTTATGATTTTCTTTTTGCGTGTTTCTTGATGATGCCCGGAGATATGGTATCGTGTCAAAACCTTAAAAGAACTCCTCTTCACTGCCAGAACTGCTACGGATCTAATTGACCAAATCTTAGCCTATGAACCACAAATTGACCCTATCCTTTCAAAGATAAATTGGTCCGAAGATGGTCGTGGTAAAAGGCGTCGGATTAATCTGGATCTTAACCTTTAACTTTTCGTGTAGAATTTCAGCTGACCAGGTACTATCTTCTAAACTTTATTCTACTGTTTAAGACATTGGGGATAATGTCTCATTTAGGTTTAGAGGAGGGAATTAGTTGATTAGTATCTTATTTTAAGTTGTGTGTTGTTTTTATTTCAAAAATTTTCGAAAAATACAATAAAAATTGAAAATTTTTCAAAAATTACAAAAATATTTTGCGTTTTTGTGTTTTATTTTGACTAAAAATGTGAAATTGGTGAGAGATAGTTGTGTAAGGAGTTTCCACTCCTGAGACGTATCTCAAACCATTTTTTCGGAACAAGTTAATTTTTGTTTATTTCCTTTTGAATTATTTAATTTATGAATTCTCCATAAAACTGACTAAAATGGATCTTCATATGCTCAGTTGACAAGTATTATCAACATACATGGTAACATACGGACATGAGCTATAATTGCAAAGTTTGTAATATTCAGTGCTCTAGTTTAATTGGAGGAAGCATCTCAAAAAGCAATGGAGTGAAAAAAAAATGTCTGAGGTCCGAGTTATTAAGTCTGTAAGGGTGTTTTAACACCTAGTGCCCTAAAGCCAACTGGTTTGGGAGTCACTGGCCCAAAACTCGCTACATGGATCAGGATGTTGCCAAAAAAATATATATATCTGAAGTCTGAGTAATTAAGTCCGTAGGGGTGTCTTAACACCTGGTGCCCTAAAGCCAACTGGTTTGGGAGCCACCGACCCAACACTCGCTACATAGACATAAGGTATTGTATATAAATAAAAAAAATCAAAATCAAAGAAAAAATCAAAAAAATTATTTCATTGCTACAAAAAGGTGTGAATTCTGATAAAACTTTAGGACAAAAATATTACTCTCTTATCAACTGCACATGACTGGTGTGGGCAAAAATGAGTTGTTTAATATTTTGTTGTTTGTATATGGAGAATGGTAAAAATAATCGGAGAATTTACTTATTCAGTAATTTATAAAGAAATAAAACAACTAGTAACTTAGAGTAGAAGTTTCACCTGATTAGTCACTAACTTCTTTATTCTCTTTTCTCTTGTCTTTTTGCTTTTGTGTGCATTAGTTTCACTACCTTTTTACTTTTGTAAAATGTTTGTGGGTATCATTGCTGTAAACCCTCACGAGACTACAACTCGTCCACTAGGGACACCTAGGGGTTTAAAGGCTTGTTGCATACGCTAAATGCAATCGTGATCCCTACGAAAGTGGCTTAGTTAAATTTTATTTTAAAGATGTTTATGTTATTTTATTCTGTGTTTTGCTCGAGGACTAGCAAAATGTTAGGTTTGGGGGTGTGATGAGTGGTAATTATATCACTATTTCTCACTCATTTAACCTAATATTTTGTACAGTTTCTTGAGTTTTGTGAATATTTTGATGTGTTTTGTGTTATTTTGTAGATAAATAAAGTTTCAGGACTCTCTGGAGGTGATTTGGGGCCAAAACAATGAAAATTGGACAAAATGGCATTTTGGTAATTTTGGTGCGTCGCGACGCGCAAGCCCTTGGCGTCGCGACGCGCAAGCCCTTGGCGTCGCGATGCCTAACATGCACCAAGATAATGCTAAGGTGCGCCGGGTCCACAAGTCAGAATCTGAGAAGTTTGACTTTACTAACGTGCATCGTGCCACGTGTCACCATCACAGCCGATCTGCTAACGTACGTCGTGTCACGTGTCATCATCCTACGGTGTCGAAAATCGCCATCGCCATGTGTCACTCCACATGTCTGCCATGTCATCGTCCACATCACCGGTTGACCGAGTCAAAGTGCATGTCATCACCACGTCATCATCAACCAATCACAGTGTGCCACGTGTCGTAATCCTACGGTGCCGACAATCACTTTCACCACGTGTCGCGTGTCATCATCCTACGTTGTCGAAAATCGCCATCGCCATGTGTCACTCCACATGTCTGCCATGTCATCGTCCACATCACCGGTTGACCGAGTCAAAGTGCATGTCATCACCACGTCATCATCAACCAATCACAGTGTGCCACGTGTCGTAATCCTACGGTGCCGACAATCACTTTCACACGTGTCGCCACATCATCGCCACGTCAGCGCCACGTCACTACCACGTCAGCACAATTATTGAGTCATTTATCTGAAATGCCACGTGGCAGATAAGAATCTGTAGAAACCAATCACAAGCTGACACGTGGCGCGTCACGACGCGGGAAGCCTACCGGGGTCTATAAATTCAGCTCAGTTTTCTGATTTCAGATGTATCTTCCTTTCTAATTTCTCTGATGTAAATATGGAGTTTTCTATCTAGTTTCTTTAATTTCAGTTTTGTAATTAAATTTTAATTACGTTCTGTAATAATAGTAATTTACTTTCTTTACTTCTTACAGTTTTTAGTATTCAACCATGAGGAGGTAACTTGCCCCTGCTAGGGTGAAAGGTAATTCTTTTACTATTGCTATTTAGATTAATCTCCCTTAAATATAATATATTCACTATTTAAAATTTGACTTAAAAAGGATACCGCCAGATTGATCGGTTGGTAATTTATTTTAATCTGGTTTAAACCTGACTAATCAAGGATACCGCCAGATTGGTCGGTTGGTAATTAAATTTTCTTACCCCCTATATGGCAGGTTTATTTTGGTTCCGCCTTTATAGCTGGTTGGACTTAATTTGACTTAATCAGGTTACCGCCTATATGGCTGGTTGGTAAAATAATCACAAGTTAGTATATTATATTAAGGGAGAAATCTAAATAGTAAATAGTAAAAGTTGATCTTTTTACCTTAGTATTTTATTTTATTGTAATTTACTTTTCATCTTTTACTTTACCGCAATTACTTTTCAGTATTTTTACTTTATGTCTTTTATTTTACTAGCCCTAGTTATGTGTTGTAACTAAATTAGTTATCTAGGGTTGTGATGAATTCTAATATCACCGGTTTATAAGGGGTTATTTTATAGTTTGGGTAATTTAAAGGTTTACTTATTAAATCTTAAGCTTAATGCGTCTTGTTAATTGGCCACTAATAAGATAGATCAGGTAAATCTAAAATAAACTTGACAATGGAATTTTAGGTTTCAGCCTTAGACTTAATAGCCCACGATCTTCCTTGAGGATAGATAACCCTTTAATAGATTTCCTTACAGGATAGACATATACCTATCGGGCGGGGGTAGCCACAATTGGAACTTGATCTTAATGAATCCAGGTAATTTGGGTTACATAGACATATGGTTCAATTGGGTTATACTGGGTATTTGCGTCTGACCATCGACAGATGCTTTTGCATAATTTCGTGTTCCAGGTTAGCAAACTGATTTATTACACATATATAAGAGAATCAATTCATCTTTATAATAATATTGTGTGGAATCACAAACCTAGATCTTTGAGCCTTTTGTTATTTTCCTTAGTATTTTCTTTTGCGTCTTTAAGTATTTTATTTATGAAATCCACATTCAACCAACAAAAGCAATCATTCTCTTCTCCCTATAATTAGATACCTGTAAATAAATAGTATCAATAATTAATAACAACAGTAGGAATTAAGTCCTCGTGGGATCGATATTTTTATACTACTTGAACTATACGTGTGCTTGCGTTATACGTGTGTGTTTACGCCGGTCAGTAAGTGCTTGTTATGTTTTGGTGTTTACATCATATGCATACATGTATTATTTAGCATGATCAAAAGTGGTGCATATTATTTCGTGTCATAAACACTTGAGTACTGATTGGGTATCCATGTACTTGATTGAAGTGTTATTTTGAGTCATTTTTGACTTTTTTTTTATTTTTTTTACTCATTGTATGCATGTATGTGTTTCATGACCTCGTTTATTTTTTTATTTCATATTTCTGAGTTTTTACTTCTCGTGTGTTCTTTTTGCTAACTAAGTAGGGTTGTTAGTAAGGGAGACTAAAATATTCTCTTGTATGTGCTTTTTAATTGGTATATTGTTCTTACCCATTGGCATTTCATGATAAAAATGAGGAGTAGAATATCCATTTTTTTATATCTTTTTTGAAGGGGGCATGGTATTAAGGGGGGTAGGATATCTATATTTACATGCATGAGATTATCATTTTATTTTTATCTTCTCTTTATATTCCCTAATGTTTTTCACGATATATTATTATTTGTGGATGTTTCAAGTGAGCAGATTAGTGGATGTGATAGGGTCAATTTCAGGGCTACTTGCGAGTCATATTGTAGTAAGCCACTATCTTGATGGTTGGCAGTTGGCTATGTTATTTTTGAATCTTTTACAGTAGTCTTTGTTTTAGGTAGTAGTTTTGTCATAAAATACCAAATGAGGAGATTGTTAGTTCTTTTTTTTTTGGCAATTTCTGTAATAAAATAAGTTTAATTGAGTTGTAATGAGTCTTGAAGATCTTGGAGCAATTGGACTTGAATTTGGAAGACTATGCATGAAGATATCAGATATGCGTTAGTGATGCATTCTTGTTTGTGTTCGAACAATTGGCGTTCGTGTCACGTTCATATTTTTGTTTGAGCCAAACTTGGCAGTAGGTTCATGTGCATAGTGCGATCATCTTCCCGTAAGAATGAAACCTTCCAGTGTGTTTGTCTTCGAGGTGCATTCAAAGCTGCGTTCTAACGCATTTACCGAACAATGCGCGTTCGACTTGCGTTCAGTGGGCGTTCGAATGAAATTATGGGACTGAGTTATTTTGGACGCGTTTTTGAGCCAGTCTTGCACAAGGAAACCTTTTCATTTGCGCTACCTATATAAACAAACATAAAGCCACCTGACCAGATGTTGGAAACACATATTTTTTTTAGCCTCAACCTTGTTAGTTTTCAATCTTCTTGATTTTCACCTTAAAGACTCTTTTGATTACCATGTTTTCTTTGACTTGGTGATATTGATCATTGTTTGACCATCAACATAGAAACACAACCCTAACCCAATTTCTTAAGCCTTCAGAGTTCTCAAGGAGGAAGATTGGTAGTTGGAGTTCCGGCATTGTGAGTTCCCAGGGTTGATCCTCTTAGAGACTTCAGAGATTCTGAAGAAGGCCACTTAGTCTAGGTCCGATGAGTTCTTCGGGTTCTTACAGTCTAGAGATATTAGAGTTAGTAGAGTTACTGCCATACGTCTTATACTATCACTATAATATTTCCCGTTTTAGTGGATTTTAGCTGGTAGCCTAGATACTCAGAGTGATTTTTTACTCGCACGAATTTTCCATTTCGTCAATAAAACTATTATGTTGATTGTTTATTGCTTTAGTATTTTGCTATATTTATATCTGTTTCAAACTTAAGGGAGCATGTTGTGAATTCATAGAAACAATAATTATGATATATCTTGAATTATTATTTTTAATTCCGCATACGGTCAGAACTTTAGATTAAATTCGATTTTCACACTAGTCTACCACATGCAACAACACAAAGTGGTCCCAGAAAGTCTTATCAGGTGCCTTCTACTTCATACAATCAAGCTAAAACCTAATCTTGGCTGTTTCTAGGAAGTTGTATGTCATAACCTCACAAGTAACATGGGTATCAAACTTGATGTTGCATTTGACCTAACATCACAGCTCATAATAATGGCACTTAATTCATTTCAATTATAGTACCAATGCTGGGTAAAATTCAGATATAAAAATTGAACAATGACAGAAGTTGCATTAAGTTTTCATACATTGTTGGCAGTAGGTAGTACTGGTTTTAGTAATCAGTAACACTGAATATTTTATCGATCTTCCAGAGCAAAAACCGTAGACTGCCAAGCTTTGAGGATTGTTTTTGACAGGTATTCAGCGACATCTGGGCATATTTTTAATTTTGAGAATAGCTCCATGTTTTTCAGCAACAAGACAATGCCAGAGCAAATGGAGGTTATTAAGAATATTTTTGGGTTAAGAGTAGTGTCTAAGTATGAAAAGTACCTGGGACTACCTGCGATGATTGGAAGGAAAAATTCTAGGTTCTTTAATGAGATAAGGCTAAGAGTGATAGGCAAGATTACCAATTGGCACTCCAAATTTTTCTCGAGCGGGGGCAAGGAAGTTCTTATCAAAGCAGTGGCCCAATCAATACTAGCATATGCTATGAGTGTTTTTAAGCCATCACAGTGTGTGTGCGATGACATACAAAAGGAAATCTCAAGGTTTTGGTGGGGTCAAATAAGCTGTAGGAAACAACTTTCCTTAGCGCGGAGAAAGTTACTTGTGGTGGCACCGGGTCCGGTATGGATCTTTAAAATTTTCTTTGCCTTCTCCCTTTATTGTAGTAGCCGAAATCAATCCTTTGGTGTCCAACGCTTGGATCAACCACTCGATCTTCCGAACTATGACTCGAAACCAACAAACCGAAGTGTGGGCTTCACTCACAAAGATTAAACCTCTAAACTATTTAGAGATTTTGGATGTCACAATGGTGTTTGGCTCTTTGGAATTTCAAACACTCTCACAACACTTGTGAATGTTTGAAATCTCTCTATTTTCTCTCAAATCTTTCTCACAACACTTGTTGTGAATGTTTGCAAAATGTTAACCTCAAAAGTGAGAGAAATGGTAGAGATTATATTCTCTTACACAAGCCAACTAACCTTGCCATTAAGCATCTAATGCTTTCTTGCAATGGCCAACACAAAAATGTGAATGCCATACCAAAGCATAAGAAATGATAAGTTAAAGACAAAGACTTTGTCATTAAGCATTCAATGTTTTCTTTCAATAGCAAACACATAAATGTGGAGGCCATACCAAAGCATAAAATGCATTAGCTAATGACAAATATATTAGGTGTATCCAAGCCACCTAATAGACATAATTGCTTGGATGACATGGTAAGCCATATGGCTTTGTCTCCAATGGTAAATAAAAATCAATATCTTAATAATGATTTATTTACCTTCAATTATATTGTTGTAATTATCTCATAATTATTACTAACTTGATTATCTCATAATCAAGACTTGATTATCTCATAATCAAAGAATTCTAGAAAACATTAAGTTAAACTAATTTAACATAGTTTTCATTTGTGATAATAAATATTATTAATCTAATTAATAATATATAAATAAATATAATGTGAGTATATAATTAGACAATATAATTATATTAGGTTTGCTACAGTTAATCGAGCTAGCACGGGGACCAAATAGACCTACGGTTCCGAGCTTTAATAATTCTGAAATATTAATTAAACTCCTTAATCAAATATTACGAATGATTAACTCTGCGTTATTCTACTAAAAACTCGAAGTTGAACTCTCGTTACCGTAGATGGATTAAATAAAACCGAACAACTTCGGTGTCCATCGATATAATCATTATATATGAATATAGCCCTTCACGAATATCTCATAAATAGAGCCGAGTCATAAGTCTATTAAACCCCTGTAAATATTTTGTCTCTTAAGCACCATTGATTCTATAATGAACATGTAATTTTCCACAAAAAAAAAAAAAAAGATTCTATAATAAACATTAATTCATAACAATTATGAATATAAAACTTTATATTCGCAATAGAAAAGTTGAGCGCTCAAATTGTTCAAGTCCCGAATCAACTATTAAAAGAGATATTCATCTGCTTCTCGTAAGAAGGAGTGAATTCCATATCTATGTAAAATGTTCCCAGCTGCACACCAAATCATATCCCCCTAAATACGTAGTTATTGGCTAGGAATGCAACACCAACCTCACCATAGTAAATCAAAGGACATAGCCTGTTATGTAGGAGTTCGTAGTACACTCAGAATTAAGATCGAATCCATATATGACCGTCTATTAGATAAAATAAATTTCTTCGGTTAACGAATATTAAAAGAAATTTGTATTTATCTGAGTTCAGTCCTATATGATCTCATCATACAAGGTGCCTTCATTCACATGTCACTACATGAACGATCCCAGATCAAGGCCGTCATACAAGTATAGAATTGACCGCAGCTATAGATAAACCACAAACAAAGTACCCTCTTTGTTTGCTCTCTATGGACTACTTAGATTACTAACTTCGGACTTAAATCCTCCCGTGCATCAAACATACACTAAGTCTGAAGGTACAAAATTAAACAAGGTAAACAAGACAATTGGACAATATGCGATATAAATCAAACAACTTTGATAAAATGAATAATGCATTTATTATTATTATTACAATAATCAATTCCGTTTACAATACATGAAGCTCTAGGACATAAATCCTAACACAAGCAACATAAGAAAATACACTGGGTGAAATGGGAGAAGCTGTGTTTTGTGAAAACTCGAGGAAGATTGGGCTTTAGGGACCTGTCATCTTTTAATCAAGCTTTGGTGGCCAAACAAGGATAAAGAGTGCTACAAGAGCCAAAGTCACTAGTAGCTCGAATCTTGAAGGCAAGGTACTTTGCCAATTCAGACTTCCAAAAAGCTAAGATTGGCTATAATCCATCATTTATATGGCGAAGCATTTTATGGGTTAAGAAACTTCTTGATAAAGGACTGCGATGGAGAATAGGTAATGGTTAGAATGTAAGAGTGCTCGCGGATAAATAGATTCTTAGGCCAAGCCTCTTCAAACCATTCATGCCCTCAACAGTGGGGGCTGAGGCAACAGTGGCTGATTTGTTGACAGAAAATAGATGGAATAGGGAGATAGTGAGGGAAAATTTTCTCCATTTTGATGCCGAAGAGATCCTGAAGATCCCATTACCAGCTGAACCGAAAGAAGATCACTAGATTTGGCACTTTGATAAAAGAGGGTAGTATTCGGTTAAAAGTGGGTATCAATTGGCATGGAAGGAGAATTTTTCTGGTGAGCCATGTAGTTCGGAGGGCAGGGGGGATTGTTAGAAACTTATTTGGGTTAGCACACTTCCTTCAAAGATCAAAATTTTTCTATGGAGAGCTTCTGTCAACATGCTTCCTACAGCTGTGAACCTATGGAAGAAAATGGTGATAGGTGACCCGCATTGCCTAAGATGTGGTGCTTCCTGGGAATCTCTCTCTCATGCTCTCTTTCAATGCAAAGTTGCTCATAAAACCTGGAAGATGTCTCCTTTTTTTTTCGGTTATTAAGGCTTCTGGAACAGCATAATTGTTGGAGGTGATGAATGGAATGGGAAAATCAGTAAAAGATGGGAAGTTAGAATTATTTAGAGCTATTTGTTGGGTGGTTTGGCAGGCGCAAAACCACCAAATTTTTGAAGAAAAGGTTGAAGAGCCCTCTAGATCCTTTGAAAAAGCTTGAGCATTGGTCGATTCTTGTCATTTCTTATGAATCTCAGAGCTGAAATTTCCAAATGAGAGATTGAAGGATGAGAACCGAACATGGAAACCTCCTCCAGAGGGGTGGATCGATGAACACAGATGTGGCAGTGGATTTTTGCACCTGCAAGGCTGACTTGGGGGTGGTTTTTAGAGACTCTGCAGGAGATGTGTTGTGTGCGGCAATTAAAATTATTGCTTTCAATGGGGATGTTCAAGTTGCGGAAGCTAAAGCTGTCAAGTTTAGTCTCCAAGTTGCGGAAAATATGAAGTTGCATTACTTAGTGGTGGAAACTGATTGTATTCAAGTTATGGATTGATTTATAACAGGAAGGGCATGCTGACAGAAACTTTATGGATCATTGAAGATATTATTAGAAAGCTAGCTATGTTAGATAAACATTTTGTTTGCTATGCTTCTCGTTTTTGCAACCTTATTGCTCACGCTCTTGCGAAATTGGCAATTAGCGTTTGTGACTCTGTTATCTGGAAAGATAGTTTTCCTTCAAACATTAGGTGTATTTTCACTTCTTTAAAGTAATGATAGTGGTTCTCTTTTCAAAAAAAAAAAAAAGATAGAAGCATAGTTGCCTTGGCCCGAAGGAACTATGCAGTATCACTGATATTGTAGATAAATACAAGTGCAAATCACTTGGTGGATTTGAACACACGGCGTGGCAGGGATGTGATTAGGGATGACAATTTGGGTCATGATTCATTTATTCGTTACATTCGATTTATTTTAAAGAGAATATGGATTAGGAAAAATGAATTCGTTTAATAAATGGAATATCAATTCGATTCGATTCATTTATTAAACGGATCAAATACGAATTTGGCCCCATTGATTCGTTTATTCGTTTTGGATTTGTTTTATTCTTTTCCTTTGCTAATTGTGATTATTTTTCAACTAAGATTTAAGAAGTTATTGCCAATTAATTGCGTATTTCATATGTATAAATTTACGAAAAATTAATATAAATAAATTACGATAATTTATGTCATTGAATAGTTTTGGGATTAAATGGATATTCGTATTAATTCGTTTAAGAAACAAATTTAATATAAATTCAACATATTTTGATTCGATTCATTAAATATTCAATACAAATTCAATTCATTAATTTATTTTATCATCCCTAAATTTGATATTAATATTAGGGATGTACAAATGACAGATCGATTAGGTCGGGTCAAGGCAAAAATTGAACCTGAACATAAAAGTTTGAAGAGGAGACCCAAAGTTGTTCTAGTTGGATCAGGTAGATTGGTCGCGTCAAATTTCAATATGATGAATTTGATATTTCAAATATGACTAATTGGGCCTAGTCATCCAATTCTCCAACATTTGAATACCCTTACCATATATATTAAGTTACTATTTAACCTAAAAACTTCAATAAATAGCACGGTGGTTGTGATTATTTACATAGTTTTTAAAATCGGACCAGATCTTGGGAATTAGTCTTGTGTCCGGTCTGGTTAATACTTAAAAATCGGTCCGGAAAAATGGTCAAAACCGAGGAACCGGACCAGACCAGTTCAATTTTTTTTATATAATTTTTAAAATAAAAAAATTAAATATTTTTTAAAATTTTTAATTAAATCAAATTGTTAAAAGAGTTGTGACTAGCTAAGATGTACAAGATAGTTACAATTCAGTTCTCAAGATAAACTTGAGAGTATGATTTCAAGTCTCTATGAGAAATCATGACGAGAATTCGTGGAAGTATGAGTTGCAAAAAAAAACAAAAAAAAAAAGCACTTGCACATGAAGGAAACTAACTTCAGCAGCAATTAAAAGTCAGTGCAGAGGCTGGTTACTGCAACACTTTTGAATACAAATCACAGCGAGCTTAGTGAGTCTTAGTTTTGATTTTAGGTAATTTGAAGCTTGCATATAGCTCTACATCTCTAACCCACTGTTATTATTGATTAATAAGACGCATTGAGATCTAGTTTGCCCATGAAAATAGCCTAAGGCTGAACCACGTAACCCGGTTATCTTTAGTTGATTTCTTGTTTTTGTGTGATCTGCGCTTTGATTCTTAGTTAGCTTTGTTTCCTTGTTAATCTAAGGATTTAAAGAGTAAATCCCCCCTCTGATCTCGCCCCTGGACCGATATAATAATCAAATATATAATTTTATTATATATTTGATCACGGATTCAAACCTTGTAAATAATCTCTCTAAAAAACCGGTGTTCCCAGAGAATTAATAACAAAAAAGAGGTAAGATTATATACATTATAACCTTCCTTACACTTGCTTATAGCAGGAGTGCGACCCTTCTTAGAATTCTTCTGGTACATGAAACTTTACATTTAAAGATGTTTAAATGCCAAATTCAAACACCAAGCAAACACACATACACAACATATGCAAGCATGACATGCTCCAGAAATACCCAAAAACATCAATTTATTCAAAATAACAACTATATTTGATAATAATCGCAGAAGCAAATTCACTCCCCCAGCAATTTCATCAAGAATCAAATTCAAAGTCATTGGTGGACTCTGCCTCAGAAACTGACATGCCTCATGCCTCTCCACGTTCACAAGAGCCTTACTCTGATCTCCGGTAACCAAAGGAACCACTGCCACCTCACCCTACCAAACACACCCATTACTCAAGTCAACTCTAATGGCCACATTTTTATCACATTTGTCAGGCCCAGATTCAATGGTGCACTAAGACCAACATTCAATTCACTTCCTTCAGCTCTCTGTACATCAACCCAAAATGTCTCAGTCAAGTTGTTAAACCCAAAACTTGTTCTTTCACATGTACTAACTCTTGACTCAGCCATCGCATTGTTGTCACAAACTTGATAACATTTTGATGTCTTTCCATGTTACTTGAAACTCCTTGCACACAAGTAGTGAACAAGAATTAACATGTGGGTGAACAAAGAATCTTTTAGTTGAACTGAAGATCAAACTATTAGCCAGTGCCATAACTTATTATTATTATTCAGGTTGTTTGCACCCAAAATATTCAAGCCCATTCCAATTGCCAGAAGAATCAGGCCTGAGTCCAAGGGAATCAAAGATAAGAATTATCTACGAATGACTCCTCCAAAAAAGCTGAACGTGCACCAGTTTTCCTCCATTATGTAATAGTTTTTGTTGTGATTCTCTGATTACTGAAAAGTGTTTATGAGGAAAACCGAATTCTATTTCTACAAGAATATACTTTACAAAGTGTTAAAACTTTACAAAAACTTCACTTTCTCTTACACTCTCTAAGCTTTCTTCACTTGAAGCTTAATGTTTGGGATGGTTTGAGCTTAAAAATGAGCTCCCTATTTATAGTAAAAATATATGACTCAAAAATCAACAAAACAGCAAATCCACTTAAAGCTAATTTGGTGGTTTGCTACAATTTCTAAAGGTGGTGCACCATTGTCAATCTTCCACCTAAAGTTCTTTGGAGGCTAGTAATGATGGTGGTGGCAGCTGGATATTACAATTCTCCCTCTCCAACTCCATCTGAAATAATTATCATCTGACAGTTATCACAGCTATGTCTCTGCACAGCTCTAGCTTGTCCCGAGTAGCCACATTTGTCAACATGTCAGCTGGATTCTCATCTGTATGGATCTTCACTAGTCTCAGCAGTTGTTGATCCATCACCTAGCGTATCCAATGAGAGCGAACATTGAGTTATTGCTCAAGTCCATAGAACTCTCACTATCACATGGTATATTGTATCCTGTCAATTTGATACCTAATTCTTAGAGAAATCGCTTTAACTACGACATTTTCTTTCATGCTTCAGCTACTGCAATATACTTAGCTTCTGTTGTGGATAATGCAATACATCTCTGCAATCTTGACTGACATGACACCGCTCCCCCTGCAAAAGTGTAGAGGAAACCTGTTGTAGATTTTCTACCATCAAGATCTTCTGTCATATCTGAATCTGTATAGCCTTCCAAGATTGGATCAGCTCCCTCGTAGCACAGTCGTAGCTTCGATATACCATTGAAGTACCTGAGAATCCATTTGACTGCCTCCTAGTGTTGTTTTCTTGGGTTAGAGAGAAAACGGTTCACTACACATACTGCGTGAGCAATATCTGGCCCGGAACATACCATAGCATACATTAGGATTCCAACTACTGAAGAATATGGTATTGATGACATCTCATTTATCTCTTTCTTGGATGAGGGACAAGAACTCTTGCTCAGTTTGAAATGGTGTGTTAGGGGAATGTTGATCGATTTAGCTTTCTGTATATCGAATCTCTTGATTATCCGTTCAATATAACTCTCATGTGAAAGCCACAACCTTTTGTTCTGTTTGTCACGAACTATTTTCATTCCAAAAATCTGTTGAGCTGGTCCTAAATCTTTCATGTCGAAAGACTTAGAGAGTTCCTCCTTCAGCTGGCTGATGCGAGCTAAATTACGCGCACGCACTATAACGTTCAGACCAAATTCGTTTTTTTATTTGATGCTTTGTTAAGCATCAAAGCATCAGCTCTCTGGAAATTTTCCAGAGAGCTGTTACAAGTAGGGTACTTTACCCTAATTGTTTCCAATCTCCCATAAACACTTTCAAACACCCAAAATTAATTTTTATTATCAAAACCAATATCAACACATGTTATAGAATAAAAATCAAGTTTTTCAAAATATCAAATATTTTTACAAAAATATAAATTTATTCTAAATACGCACTTGCGTATAGTTTGAATCCAAAACACAAACCAAATTAGAATCCCACAATGAAGTGAATCATGAACAATTCTAGGTCACTCAAAGGTGGTCAAGTGATTTTAGAATGGTAGTCATAACTCCAAACTTTCATCTAGAGTTCCAAACTCTAATTTTTAAATTTATGTCCAACATAAATATTTTGACCCAATCACAAGTATATTGTGTTTATACGTCCAAAGCATCCTAACACAAATCATTAGCCTAATTTCAATTTTAAGCTATGTTATTATGTATCCAATACATAATTCATCACTATATGTCTCACTAATGAAAACTCACTAATGAAGAATATAGCTTATGAGAAAATCAAACATTACCTAGTAAGCTTGATACAAAGATCCAATCTCATTCTCCTTGTTGAAATTGTTGGAGAACTTCCAAGATTTGTAAGCTTGTCTCTAAGATCCAATCTTGATTCCAATGATAGCAAGCTTCACTCTAAGATCCAATTTTTATTTCTCCTTGTTGAAATATTGTAGAGAACTTCCAAAGCTTTTCTAAACACTTCTCTAACTTGGGCTAATTTTCTCTAACATTTGCTTGTTTTAGCTTTCATAAGCTTAGCAATCTCAAGCTCATTTAGCTTAATTAAAACCTTCCTCAAGCTTGCTATTTATAGCAAAATTTATGTAATTTTTAATTAATAAAAGTTCTAATCAACTTTTAGGTGAGCTTAATCCAATTTGTCCAAATATGTATAATTAGGTGTGACTAATCACATTTGTCTACCATTTTGATTTAATTCAATTAAATCAAGACAAAGATTAGGAAATGGATTAGTTCAATATTTGCCACTTTGATTTAATCCAATTAAATCAAGCCAAAAACACATATAATTACATACTTGCAATTACCATAATATCCTCAAATGGTAGAGATAAATATGAAATTATGACAAAGTCCTTGTGTAATTATTTAATTAATCCAATTAATTCAATTAGGTCAAAGTAAATAATCAATGTTATCCAATAACACTTGATTATCTTAGTTTATAATTATAATATCGAATATATGATTAGGAAACATAGAATACACCGTCAAGTTTCCAAGGCACACATCTCTTTTCGACACGTCCACAAGTCTTTACAACTTAATCAGAAACCATTTCAGATAAAAACGATCCACCCTAGGTGATTGGCTTTGGCGCCAAAGTCTTAAGAATCATGACTTACATGGATACCTAAACCCATTTATGGAACACATATGGGCCGACGAATCCTATCTTCATATGCACTTGATTAACGAGTGCATCGGTCCATACCCAACGAACATCTAGAGGCCAGACCATGAAAGGTTTCTGACATACATGGCATCAAAGTATGAAGGATCTCACTTAAAACCAATGTTATATTATAGTCAAAGGATCACATATGCTACTCGACTCGATGAGATTCATATTAACGGTGGTGTGTACTTCCAACTATTAGGAATCACCTCTGAGTCATTCAGTATTCGCTCCAATGAATACCTACATGTTTATACGAGCTTCAAATGCTCATGGTACATCGAGTTAAACCATTGGAACTCCAATTCCAATATACGACATGTTCTTGTCTTCTCGGTTATAGGAATTCGACCGTATTCCAAAACCAACAACTAGGAATATTTACTTTAAGAATAGTTTATAATAGTAATACTATCTCAATATTGGACCATCTATTGTCCAATATTACTACATAAATATTCTAAGATCGATGTCATTCCCAGCATATATCACCATCTAATATACATAATGACATTACCATTAATAAGGTTTGAAATGAAAATGTAGTTATTTTATTAATAAATAATAAAATATAATGTACTATACATTATTCGAATTGGCGCTCCAAGCACCAACTCCAACAAACTCTCACTTGTTTAGTGTCAATCTGGATGGTACCGCAGTCACATCTCATCCACATGTTTATCGAATAAATTTTCTATATTTTGGATCTAGCTTTGTTCTTTCTTGAGCGTTGTACATCACGTATACATGATAACCAATAAATGTGAAGAGATGATTAACCAGCTGGCTTTCCGCTTCACATCTCCGTCTGTGTCTTCAAATCATTTGTTGTTGATGGAGACCTATTTACATCATAGCATGATGTATGAACTGCTTCAGTCCAAAAGCATTTTGGTAGACTAGTTGTTCTGAGCAAAGCTCTTACTCTTTCCAGTAGCGTTCTATTCATCCTTTCTGCCATACCATTTTGTTGAGGAGTGTATGGTGTAGTAGTTTTCCTTTTGATACCTTTTTGCTAAACATTTGATCCTCTTTTCAATTTCTACTTCAATTTGTGCTTTGAATTTTTTGAAAAATGACCTCACATCTGACTTATTTTTGATCGGATTCACCCAACATCTTCTCGAAAAGTCGTCATTAAATGATACAAAATATTTTACTTTCCCAAGAGATTGAACCGACGGTTCCAAAACATCAGAGTGAATTAATTCTAAAATAATTTTTCTCCGAGCACTTGACTTGCTGAATTTTAATCCGTTTTGTGTAGTTGTAATACAATGCTCACAAAAGGGTAGACTAACCACTTTCAAGCCTAGGAGTAGCTTTTGATTGCCGAGAATCTTCCTTCATTGTTCTGACATATGGCATAGTTTCTGATGCCACAACATAGAAGCTTCCTCTCCAGAACCCATTGATCCCACTGATGCAGTTGCTTCTTGAACTGAGTTTCCCAAGAGCATATACAAGTTTGCTGAGATCTTTTCAGCTTTCAAGATAGTAAGTGTTCCTTTCACCATCTTTAATACCTCGTTTTCAACAACGGTCTTATATCTGAGGTCTTCTAACTGTCCAACTGACAAAATATTTCTCTTCATTCTCGTAATATGTCGAACATCATGTACAATGCAGATAGTACCATCATACATCTTTATTTTGATGGCTCCAATCCCAGTAATTTTCAATGCAAGATCATTGTCTAGAAAAATTGATCCTCCAGAGCCAGGTTCATAATGGCATAACCATTCTCTCATAAAGGTCATGTGCCATTTGCTGTAGAATCAACCAACCATGCATCACTTAGTTATTTTCTGCTATCATTGGACATCATTGCTACTTCACTGTAAAATGTGTCACCTTCTTCAGAAGTATTTGCAACACATACCTACGATTTTGTTGCAATATGAGCTTTTTTTGCACATTTCTTCAGATTCCAATAATATTTCTTGACGTTCCCTTTCGTGCCATAATTGTAGCATTTTACATTCTTCTTACTTTTTGATTTCGATCTACCATGATTTTGACTCCCACTTGAGCAACGTTCCGTTGATCTCCCTCTTTTCATTGACAATGCTTCTACTTATTGTAAACCAGATGATCTGTCTTCCTTAATTTTGCGTCTAGACTCATCTTCCAGAGCAGCAGCTGCAACTTCGTCAAAAACTAGATTACCAGTGACAACATTACTTGTCAAGTTAATAATAAGTTGATCATACGAATCATGTAGACTTTAAAGTAGAATCTTCGCACGTTCATTTGTAGATTTACTATAATCCAACACAATGAGTTGGGAAAATAGTGTATTCAAGTTGTTGATGTAATCTGTCATGGATGTGGACTCACTCATTCGAAGAGTGTAAAGTCTCATCTTCAAGAAGATCATGTTGTGTAGTGACTTGACCTCGTGCAATTTGGTAAGTGCATTCCAAATCTCTTTTGTAGTCCTCTTCTTTGCAATGCTGGATAACACAGAATCTACTAAGGCTAGATGCAAGTTTCCTATAGCTTTGTCCTCCATATCCTTCCATTTTTCATCAGTCATTCCATTTGATCTCTCACCAATTTCCGCTAAGCAATTGTCTTTTCTCAATATTACTTTTATTGTAAGTTTTCATAGGGAAAAGTTGCTCATGTTGAACTTCTCAATTTCAAACTTTCCTGCCATGTTTCTGATGACGATCAATTTCTAACTTGTACCGGCTTTTACTGTTTCTAATTTCGAAATTTCCTGCCATGTGGGGAAACATTCACAGGCAAATATAGAATGATTTCACTACAGTGGAAAGAATTTTATAACTTCTCTCTAAACATAATGAGTGAACAATCTCACACTCTCTTAGAATATGAGAATTACAACTCTCTTTCAAACTCTTAAGAAGAAATAATATTTTTCTCTCTTAGAATACAGAGGATTTGGATGAGAATGAAATGATGAGAATGAAGAAAATAATGAAATGAAGCCTCTATTTATAGGCATGAGATTCACTGTGTAAATAATGAATTTTAATTCTTTTATTATTTTCTTTTATTCATGTGAGACCCACCCACAAATTTAATATATATATATAATATATATATATATATATATATTATATATATATATATATATATATATATATATATATTTCATTTGCATATTTCGGTGCTGACTTTAAGCACCGAAAGGTGTTAGGTGCTCAACAATATGGAGAGAGTTTTTTTTATTTTTTTTGACGGGAAGTGGTATGAAGATAAAGTTTCTTTTTGGAGAGAAAGTAGTATGGAGAGAATTTCTTTTTGACTTGAAGTGGTATGGTGAGGGGGCTTCTTTTTCAAAAGGATGTAGCATGGAGGGGAATTTTTTTTTTTTTTTTTGGATAAGAAGTAATATGGCGATGAAGTTTTTTTTTT